>JBAMJV010002709.1:140000-147500 GCA_037951105.1 Echinarachnius parma
TCATTTGTTTGCACATGTCAGCAAAGTTATTCCATTCCTTAAATGATACTGATATATGCATATTTTTTAGCAGTTTTCAAACATTTTACATGTCCCCAAATGAAAATATTTGGCTGGAGTTCACAAAGAGGTTTTATGTAGACCGTGATTTAAAACTATGCAGTGTAATGTGTAAACTGATGGAGAAAAGGTGGAATGTTTTGTAGGTTATTGTATTATTACTAGACACCAAGGTCTATACAGAGTGTTCCAGATAAAACGAAACCGGATTTCATGGCAGAAATTTTCTGTCATAATAAATAATGTCTTTGATGTGATATACATGAATGAAATGCTCTGTTCCTCTTCTTTCATTTGATGTACAACTTATGGCACAAATTTCACGTATGACTGAATTAAAACAATGGAAATTGGTGTTACCAAAATTCCATTTACACGCAGATATTGCAAGTTTGGGTGAATGTTTAGGGCAGTAAACGTACCTATTTTGAAAAAGGACAAACACTGCATACAAATACATATTTGTATCTGTTATATGACACCTCAATGACATGCACAAAAAAATAAATGATGTATGCCAGGGAAAAAGTACAATGAAAACATGCTTGATTTCTGCCCAAATGAGTAGATAGTTCAATAAGAAGAGTTCTACCGTGTTGTTTAGCTTATGGTAAGAGAAGAATAAAATAGGGTTAGGTTTTTGCAAATGCCCCTTTAGTATACCGATATCTATCATTTAGCTCAAAAGCGTTAATTAACGGTAATAAACCTCTTAAACGTCCGCTGTAAAGGCTGACGCATATTTTCACATTTTAAACAAAAAAGCAGTGTTCTTTTTCAATGAAACTTTTACTCATCATTCGGACATATCTTACAATGTTTTGGTACAGAATTGAAGTCTCAAATGTCATTTTGGGCAATATCTGACACTTTACAGGTGCACCTTTAACCGACACGTGCCTCAGCTTTTCAACCCATTTAACATGCTGTTGAATTTAATCTGTGGTTATATGTTTTGTTTTTATTTCAAACATTTCATTGCTCAAAATTATAATCCATTTATAAGCGTTTTTGGTCCAAATTTTTACATTAGCAGATACGATAATATATATTCTTTTACAACAGGACAAGGAATGACTATCATGCCAATGTTTTAGTTTTAACCCAGAAGAATTAAATTCTACATTTAAAGGGACTACAGCGTCTAGATGGCCTAATTTTCACAATTCGGCTCTCTATACGTAATTTTTCCTGAAGAAAAAGAAATTGGCAGTCATTTCTCATGAAATCAATCAAATTTGGGGTAATTAGTAAATATCTAATTGTCCTGGGAACGCCCCATTTAAATCGCAAAAATGTGACGTCATCTAAAGAACGGACTAATGAACTAAATTCTGTAGATGACGCGTCATGACGTAAGCCAATGAATTGTCAATCACATGTCAATCACGCTGCCGATTCTGGACCCTAAATGTGGGTGGGGCGTAAATTGGCTGCTAAATGAGATTTGGCATCAGAAAATTAGTCTTAAATCACTTCTGTGTTTATTTTCATGGATTTTTTTTCGGCAGACCTAATTTACAAGTCATCAACTATGGAATAAGTGTCAAAGTACGTTGTATTCTTTAGGTCCTTTAATGACTTTCCAAAAAAACTCGTTAACCGTTAGCATATTAAAATTCGATCCCTGAATAAAAATTGTTATCACTTTAATCTGTGTTATGATTCTGTGCTAAAGCATACATTTAGTAATATTGGCCTTTCAGCAATTTGGCAATTACATGAGGATGCTGGATTTGGAATAAATGTTTATCATTTTTAGTATAGAAGTCGTGTAGCTGGCAGAGGAGGAGGCGTTGCTGCGTATATTAAGTCTGAGTTAATTTATGAGATTGTTGACATGGGTGTGCGCCATGTCGAGTCTATATGTGGCAGGGGCGTCGATCACGGGGGGGATGGGGGGGGGGGGGGGATATATCCCCCCCAATATTTCAGGTGGGGGGGATGGCCTGTATTATCATCCCCCCAATATTTGGGGTTCAAAAATATATAATAACATTAAAATTAAGGAGCATTGCCCCCTCTCATGAATGGAAGTTGTTACTATAGTCTTCTTTAAACCACTTTTTGATAATGCTAAACTGCCCAAATCCAAAATCTTCCGGGGCTGCGCCCCTGGAGCCCCCATTAAGGCTATTTGACCCAGTACCAGACCCATTCAATAGTTTTATTCAGGACTTCTCTCTTGGCAAACTTTCAGGCAATCCTGGCCCACTGTGCGTTTGCGCTCCGCTCACTAAAATTGAGCTAACTATTCAATAGTTAATTGTATTTCTGGATATTACAAATCCCAAAGCTTCCGGGGGCTTCGCCTCCTGGACCCCCGATAAGCTTTCCAATATGGGTATCCCTTGACTTATTCTATTCAGGGTTCCATCAGGATGATTGCAATCGACAGTGTTTATCTATCAGGCTAAAATTCATCCATACTTGGACAGTGCCCTCATCATAACAGGATGCTTGCAATGTACACGTAATAATCTTCCAATCTCTAAACAGCCAATTCAAAAGCCAATATAAAGAATAGTTAACTCTATATTTACATAGACAACATCTTTATATCTGGATATAACAAATCCCAAAGCTTCCGGGGGCTCCGCCCCCTGGACCCCCAATAAGCTTCCCAATGTGGGTATCCCATGACTGATACTATTCAGGGTTCCATCAGAATGCTTGCAATATATGTATATATCAGGCTAAAGTTCATATTGGACAAAGCCCAGGTCATAACATGATGCTTGCAATGTGCACTTAATAATCTTCCAATTTCTAAACAGCTGAATTCAAAAGCTTTGCCCCCCCCCCCCCCCCCCCCCCCCCCCCCTCAGCAATAAAAACACGGGCACGCTGGTGGGTTGTCGCTTCGCTCCCTCGCCAGAGATGGTCAAAATGACGAATCATCCCCCCCAATGGCGAGAAGAAATCGACGCCCTTGTATAAACATTTATTCCAAATCCAGTATCCTTGTCACAACACAATGACGTCTATCCAATTTCAATTTATATAATGTATTAACCAAACTTTCTTGAAATTCTTTGAAGTCTGTGTTAGGTTTCCTATAAACTATGACTACAACAACAATTTTGTCATCCACATAAAGATTAATCCACATAATAATTATGTGGATTAATCTTTATGTGGATGACAAAATTGTTGTTGTAGGCATAGTTTATAGGAAACCTAACACAGACTTCAAAGAATTTCAAGAAAGTTTGGTTAATACATTCTATAAATTGAAATTGGATAGACGTCATTGTGTTGTGACAAGGATACTGGATTTGGAATAAATGTTTATCATTTTTAGTATAGAAGTCGTGTAGCTGGCAGAGGAGGAGGCGTTGCTGCGTATATTAAGTCTGAGTTAATTTATGAGATTGTTGACATGAATGTGCGCCATGCCGAGTCTATATGTGGATTAATCTTTATGTGGACGACACAATTGTTGTAGGCATAATTTATAGGAAACCTAACACAGACTTCAAAGAATTTCAAGAAAGTTTGGTTGATACATTATATAAATTGAAATTGGATAGACGTCATTGTGTTGTGACAAGATTACAGTGCTTTGGTTTAGAACAGATTAGTGTTTATTCAACTCTCAAAACTGAGTTTACAGAAACTTTGATAGATCACATATATCCAAATTATAGTGCTGGTAATAATTATGCAGGTATTTTATTGACGGATCTATCAGATCATTCCCCTACATATGATTTCCTTGAAAATATGAGTTGTAGGAACGTGTTAGAATGTTCACTAAAATTACGAGATTACAGAAATGTTGATAAGGCTAGGTTTATTGCTGACCTTGTAGGTACATCTTGGCAAGAAGTATATTATTGTGGATAGGAAATATAAGAAGAATGTTAGACCTTGGATGACAAAGTCAATAATGAAATGCATAATACGCAAACATAAACTTTACTCTAAGGTTTTAGAGTCTAGATTTAATACTAATGCTTATAATAAGTATAAGAGGAATAGGAATCTGTTAACATCTGTTCTAAGTAATGCCAAGAAGTTATACTATGGTCGTATGTTTAAAATGTATGAGGGTAATTCGGGTAAAACATGGAAAAACAGTTAATGAATTGCTTGTTAAAGGGGATCAGACCAAGAGAGTTGTTGATGAAATGCAAGATGAAGTAGATAGGACACTTCAGGATTATAAAGAGCCCCAGGAAATAGTTGATATTTTTACTGATTTCTTTGTGTTGGTTGGGCCACGGTTGGCAGAAAAGATTAATGAGTTGCAATGTGAACATAGTTATAAGGATTACTTAGGAGAACCTCTTATAAATTCCTTGTATTGGTCACTAATTCGGTTGAATTGCGATATGAAAAAGTCATGTGGTAGTGATAATATTCCTGTTAATCTATTGAAAGAAGGTGTGTATTATGTGTCACAACCACTCTGATATATTTGTAATATGTCATTTCAATTGGGTGTCTTTCCACGTTCTATGAAGATAGGCAGAGTCAGTCCGGTGTATAAGAAAGGTACAAGAATTTATCCAGGTAATTATAGGCCTTTATTAGTCTTACCTATTTTAAGTAAAGTTTTTGAGAAGTTAGTGAATATTCGTTTAGGTATTCGTTTTCTTTGGAAAATATGATTTATTGTATAAACATCGGTATGGGTTCAGAGAAAAGCATAGTACACAGTTATCGTTGATTAGTTGAATAAATCAGTTAATTCAGTTTCAAGATGAAGGTCGAGTTACTGTAGATGTCTTTGTTGACTTTGCTAAAGCATTTGATACAATAAATCATGATATACTCTTAGGCAAGTTAGAGAATTATGGTGTACGAGACATTTTGGTAATAAAGTTATTCATTCATTCATTCATTCATTCACATTGGTGGTAATAGTAGCGTATATTTAAATTTGTGTGTGTAGGGCGTTTCCCAATACTGTTATTTAGCTCTATGTCAAATGAACAGTTTATTGAGCAACAAACGGTTTCCCTAGTCCCCGACTAAGGTTAGCTGGTTAAGCCTTAGGTACCTACTATAAGTAGTAGACAAACAGTTAACCCTAGTTAGTAACTAAAGGATTGTGTGTGTAATACAAAGTCGGAGGATTGAGAAAGGTAAGTCTTTAGGAGAGGCAAAATAGATACTTGTTTAACAAACCAGGGGGGTCACTCTCATACAAACGTGCTACCCACCCGTGTCTATATCAACCTCTAAATTGAACCCTAACGTCGAAAACTTGTGCACCTGAAATACCCCTTTTGTAGGTTTGTTTTCTAATGAGTGCTGAAAACCAACCCTTTTTAAGGAAAACGTCGACGACGCCGTAGAGCTGAAAATGTGTGCACCTGAAAAGTGTACCCTTTTGAGGGTTTGTTCCTCATGAGTGCTGAAACCACCCCTTTTAAGGAAAACGTCGACGACGCCGTATAGCTGAAATGTATACCCTGTCGACGCTTTTTTGGACGCGGTGCGTAGCCAGTCATGTTGGGAGTAACCCCCCCCCCCCCCCCCGGTTGCAAAATCATGGGAAAGTACTGACAAGGCTATAAAACAGAAAATACAGAAATGGAGTTACATGTAATAATGTATCTCTTCATGACATTGCTTGTCACAAGATGGTTGGCGATTCTCCGTCTCCCACGCACCCAAAAATCTATGCAACTGCCAAGACTCTTTGCTAACGGTGTATGAACCGTTCACGTATTGATTTCAACACATGACCAGTTTTGGGTGAAATGGGAATTAACGGGATCATGCACTATCAGAGACCTTGGTGGTCACGATCAGCTGTTATAACACTGCATCAATCGACAACCTCGTCTGAAATATTATACACGTTTCAATTTCTCTTCCAGTAGACTGGTTTTGAAAGTAAAGATCAATAAAATTGCGATGGTCTACATTGTGAAAGAATTGTTGAATATAGCGGGTGCACGGGCCGTGCTATTAGTAAATGTCCATTCGGTCTATAAACACGCAACCGATTTGTCTAAAGCTCAATCGGTTTTATGTAAATTCGCCTAAGCCGAGTTTGTCTTCAGTCATCATGACATTGTCAGAGAACTATGTCATCTAATAACTACTTATAGTAGTATACATCAAAGTACGCCCGTTAAAACAAAGGACAATAAATAATCCAACTACCGCATGCAAACATTGGCGGGAATCTAACCATATACCTCATTTTGCTAGACCTGGGGGTGTTTCACAAAGATCCTAAGTTGAACTTAACTCTAAGTTGGACTTAACTATTATGGAAAGCCATGTGTAGCCTTAGAATAAAACATATTATAAAGCAAGAATGCTAGTATTTTAGATTTTATTTATTTTTTGTCATGAATTTTACATCAAGAACATTGAATCTCCTTGATAATAGAAACAATTATTATAATTTTAATCAACATTTTATGCCTTTTAAAAGAACAATTTTCAAAGAAACTAATGGCTTTCCATACTTTTTAAGTCCAACTTAAAGTTAATTTTTAACTTAGGATCTTTGTGAAACACCCCCCTGAGCTTAGTCTCACGTGGCTGTGTATGATTCACACAATCTTTTATTCGCTAATTAGGGTTAACTTAGTGGGTACCTAAGGCTTAACCAGCTAACCCTAGTTTGGACTATGACAACTGTTCGTTGCTCACTCAACGGTATAATTAGAAATGCACTATAGAGTACCGAAGTAGTGACGTCACATGCTTTTGTTATGGCATAGTAATGGTTCTAAACAACTTGTCCTTTCATACTGGCATTTTGTAGTGGGTCGGAGCCGGACGATTGCCTTCTTAGCAACTGCTAAATCACCAATTCATTGCTTGCCTGACATTGTTTAGAACCATTACCCATGGCAATGAATAGCTCTGACGTCACACTTCGGTACTCTATAGCGTGGAACTAAAAACTAGCGGGGTTTATGAATATGGGCCCAGTGCTTTAACCACTGATATACACGGCCTCTTACCATTGCTCATGATGACAGTACTTCCCATAACCCGAATTGATTACAGGCGGACAAATTCATAGGAGTTTCATGGTTTGTTGTTTCGGGCCCTCCTTTCTAGCTTGAAGTAGAAATAGTGGGTGGCAATGGAGCGTGTTTGTAAAGCATGTGTGATTTTTTTTTACACGTGGGTGTTTTGTTTTAGAATGAAAATAAGTGAGCTTATGGAAATTGAATAATTTCCGGCAGGTGCAACCCTCAAAGCAATCTCAAAAAGGTTGTGGGCACTAGTCGTCCTACACCCCCCCCCCCCCCCCCCCCCCCGGTCCCCACCTCCTCCTACGCAATATAGCGATGGCTCGGCAACGCGAAAAGATCTAGCCCTGCCACTTTTTCTGTTAAGTTTGTGTTCGCATCTTTAAAAACCTACCGTTTCGAAGTAATTTTGTTCTATAAAAAGCAATAAAACAGTGTATATTTGGTACAGTTTTCATCACATATAAATTTAGATGTTGGATTTGGG
>JBAMJV010002709.1:152500-225521 GCA_037951105.1 Echinarachnius parma
GCATCAAACATTTTAGCTGTTGCAGTGGTAATTACAATAATTGGACAATACCAACAATTTTAAAAGTTGTGCAGGTCTCTTAACTTTATCTGCAATTCTGCACAACACCCCTTGCTGTAAATGAGAACAACTAGGCCTCCAATCTGCTGCATATGTACAGACTCGAGAGTGGAACGGACAGGATCTCACGTGGGAGACATATAACTCTGGTATGCAGGCCCATGCTGCCCAGATAGTCTTCTTGCCACATCCAAGACATTGTGATGTTGCACCAAACCCGGTTAGGTTGTAAAAGTGGGGCAGTGCAAAGGATTTTGATTGACCAAAGTAGAGTAGATGACATAGGTGGTGGACTGCAATGTCACAACAATGTTTTCCGCTACCCAGGCCCACCAAGAGGTCCGATAGACCGAGGGTCTCGAAAATAGGACTGCCAAACAAAAACATTGATATCCATGGTTTGTATATATAGGCTAGCTTCAAGGCATGAGCCAATTGAAGGAGAATCTTACTGTCCGCTTCGGAATAGTTGCATGGCTGAAAGTATTCGAAGTCACGATTCATGTTGGTAGCACGATATCAAAGTGGGTACACGTACTTAGAAGAAGCTTTCCGCCAATGTCAATCGTCACGATCTGTACACCGATAAATGAGAACAATTCTTTAGTTTTATTCCCATTGTGTAGAAAATCACTGTTCCATTCAAGCTTTGGATTACCTTGGACCATTTCCATTGATGTGTAAGAGCTTTAAGGGTAATTTCTCTGGGTAATTATCCAATTCATGATCAGTGCGTAATAGATCAATGTGTATGTGTGTCTCCAGATAGGGTACAACTATTTGGAGCTGTGCATACTCATGAATGTCTTTATTGTCGTGGGACGTTGCATATTGATCACAGCTGCCATATTCAAACCACAACCGTGGTATGTTTGACAGCCTATGCACTCCAATTGGGTACGATGGGGATTTGGGAATGTCCGGCTTTGTACCAAATCTCAGCGAGCCTCGATCCTCCATTTTTTAACTTTTCAAACCGGAAGAACTTTGAATGGAAGCATCGTCATGATTATGACGTGACTTTACTGACAGGAACAGTGTTGTGTCACTAAAGTCACTTGTCATTCTGTGTACCACTGTCTCTCCTGCTCTTTTACTTGTCAATGTCAGGTTGGTCAGGAAGGTTAACACATTTTTTTCAAGGTTCCAGCGAGCAGTGTGCCTGGACAATTTCTTGCACAACAAATTGCCCTTCGTGATTTCGGCATGCACTGCATGGTGTTTTCTCGCTAGTGCAACCATGCCACGCACATGGACTGGCAGCCAATAAGCTTACTTTGTATGGTCTTTAAGGGGCGTGAAACCATCCGCATAACGGCGAAAAAATGGACCATGGACACAAAATTGGACATATACAGTGGAAAGTCTCATTCCCAGATATCGCACGAAGCAAGTCCTCAGAAACTCTAGTTCAATATAGTTGAAAAGACCTTGATCTGTGTTAGATCTCAAGACGTTGATTCAACATATCAAATGACTCGGGTGGACCCATCACATTATGGCATTACTCCGAATAGACAGCATGCTCGAGAACGTACGGGAATACTAAGGTAACTTGATATGCATGCTCGTGTGCTTGATGTAATATGCCTATTGAGTGCAGAATGAGCGCGACCTGACATCAGTACCTCTGCCTGGGAAAAAACAATGGCCCATCCTGAGTCTCGAAGAAGCTTTCCTATCATCATAAATATTGTCTGAAATATACAGCACGCTCATCTCAGTCACCGACTTGTCTTCACCCACAGTTGAGGGAAATTGCCCCTGGAGTAGTTTGATGGTATCATGAAAGACTGATCTGCAGGATTGGGCCTGGGAAAGGACAATGGCACATCCTGAGTCGCGAAGAAGCTTTCATATCATCACATGCATCTTAACATTGTCTTCAATATGCAACGCGCTCATCTCAGTCACCGACTTGTCTTTACCCACAGTTGAGGAAAATTGCCACTGGAGTAGTTTGATGATATCATAAAAGCCTGATCTGCAAGATTTGGCCTGGGTTGAGAAACTCATTACACTGTCTTGTCAGATCCATCTAATACTTTTATCTTATATTTATTCATGAATAGTTGCAGCATTGTCTGGGAAGAGATGTTAGACGCCAGTTTTTCTTTCTTATGCACCCCGGAAACGTGTGCCATCAATGCTCTATCATTTTCCTTCGTGCATCGCACATCGAGGAGGGGTCTGATCTCATTTTCGGCAAGACATCCAATTGACTGAGTTTGACCGGGGGCTGGATGATATAGGCCTTTGTATGGTAGCTTGGGAGTGCGCCAGTCTGAAGGGTTAAGTTTAATGACCCGTTTGGCGCTGCAATTGACATGTAACCTATACGGCGGCCATTTTGGATTTTAGCAATATGGCAAGCATGACGACAGCAGGAGACGTGAAGTTAATGAAAAACCACCATAATCAGAATCCCTGAAACCGAAAACCCAATATTTATATACCCTTGTACATGTATTATGCTGTATACCTGTATACCTCACTACTCTCAACATTTCACTTTGATGGCGGCCATTTTGAATTTGACCAATATGACTATACAATGATACATGACAGTCCCAGGTAGATCTCAAATCGATGAAAGACCATCATAATCAGATTCTCTGACCCCCTAAACCCCATATTTATGCATACTCATTTATGCTATGCTTTTCCGTTTGAAACTACACTTGACCTTTAACTCAGACGGCGGCCATTTTGGATTTTACCATTATGACTAGCATGACAGCCACAAGGAGACCTCAGATCTATAAAAGGGCATCATTATCAGATCCCTTGACCCTGAAAACCCCATATTCATATAAACTATTTAATGGTAGCCCTTATCCGTTGAAAATAAACTTGAATTTTAACTAAGATGGCGGCCATTTTGGATTTGACCAATATGACAGCCCCAAGGAGACCTCAAATCGATGAAAGAACATCATAATCACGTTTAATTTGCTAGCTCTCTTTGTTTTGAAGCTACGAGTGATTTTGAACCCATATGGCGGCCATTTTGGATTTGCCCAAAATGGCGGCCCCAGAGGGCGCCCTTCTTGGCGCCCGGCAGAAATCGTAATAGTATGGTATGGACTACCTCTGGGCCAAATTTGGTGCTTTTAGAAGAATCTGCACCAAACACCCCCTATATGTCCCTAACAGCCCCGACTATAAGTATTTGTACAGATTCAAGCTTACATATGAATTATCTTTAGAAGTCAGATGACATTTATTAGTCGCTGTATTCATAAGAAAAACGCTATAGATTTTGGCTGGTTTACAGAGCAGTACATTACAACACTTTATATAATGTATTATTTTTATTGATATAATTTATAATTGTGAATTGACTATTTACTTATTTTTGTGAATACTTAGATGTTCAAGTCCATTTTAAAGTCATTTGTTTGAGTCTAAGTTTCTATTCGTCATGGGCAGTTGGTCAAAATATTGCAAATTGTAATTTAGTTTACATTCTTCCGCGCTAATTATTTGGTTTCCCTTTTTATTGACGGGGTAGGGTGTATACGGGCAAATTCCACTGACAACAGAAACTAAAATATGGTATTAAATTCGTGTATGGGGATGTATAGAAGACGACCCGAACATTGGTGCGTGTGTGTTTATCTACGCTCGTGTGTGTGCATGTGTGTTCATGTGTGTGTGTGTGTGTGTGTGTGTGTGTGTGTGTGTGTGTGTGTGTGTGTGTGTGTGTGTGTGCGTATGTTTGTGTAATGTGTTTGTATTTATGTGTGTCTGCGTGTTTGTGCGTGAATTTTAAATCGACACAACACTATCGCTTAAAGAACCAAGGTTATACAATATTTCAATTTGTGTATTTAAGCATAAAATGAATATACTTACAAATTATATAATAATATAAATTACAAATAATATAATATAGTCAGGATCCCTTTAAGGATTAATTTTAAAAAAACTAAACAATTTTGATAAAACACAATGATGATAATGAAATATGTTTGTCTTCAGGATTGTCTGAACTATCATTATCATTTTTTTTAAAATATATTGATGATTGAATTACACTGATGCATAAGTATGCATTTTATGGACATCAGACTCAAAGGGCATTTCAATTTCTATTTCTTAAATCAATAATGACTGACTGACGTAGAACTCCATACATGTTTCCGTTTACTGAACACGATACCAATACGACCTACTTATCCATTGGAATCAATTAGGGAGCAACACCCTCCGATGCAACTGATTCTCATCTCGACGGTGGCTCCGTTGCATGCCGGGAAGAGCCGGTGTACGTGTTAACCCCCTTCCTTACACATCAACTACGAATAATACCAATGGTACACGCTCAATGTGTATGGCCCTGGTTGTTGGAGGGTTAATGGTATCTGCAACTGCTGGCAGAGTTGTCACATCCACAGAATGGGGAATATGAATTGGAGACGTAATCATATTACGGCCAAGAAGATTGACTCGGCGATTAAGTTTCATCCCGATGGATTGCGTTTCAAGGGCGAGGATGAAACCATTTTATATATATGCAGAAATATAAATGTTATGTTATAAGCCTACCGAGGAATGGTGTTAGTGCTAGCTAGCTACCTACGAAAGATCAGTCAGTGTTACAAACGGTATCACACTTCGAAATAATATGAAGGTATAGCATGATGTTGTCCGGTTGAGAACAAGAAGGGCGCTAACTCACTTTAACTCACATTTAATATGTGAGAGCTTCTTAGAAAACAAATGTAGCTCCGTTTTATTTTTGAAAATAATCCCCTAAATCAGAAATCATTATTATCTATACAGGGTGGCCCAGAAAGAAAAAAACACCTACGATCGTTAATTTCATCAACATCATCGACCAAATGTCATTGTTTTTTATTTGATTGGGTAGAACATTTTTTTTCCAACAAAATGATACCATGAGCATTGATTTTGGGTAAGGCGTTTGGATCCTAGAGCCATTTTTCTGAGGCAATGTCGTTTCCTAAATTTGCTACTTTTTCGTCTCCAGCGATCCTCGGAACACGAAGGCATTCTCGCTCCACGGCCTCCCATAGACAGAAGAACCGCATGACTGCTCTCCCTTTGATAAGGAAGACAATATGAGACATACTGTACGGGGTACTCGATTACGCAACATTGTCTTCCTTATCAAAGGGAGAGCAGTCATGCGGTTCTTCTGTCTATGGGAGGCCGTGGGGCGAGAATGTCTCAGTGTTCAGAGGATCGCTGGAGACGAAAAAGTAGCAAATTTAGGAAACGACATTGCCTCAGAAAAATGGCCCTAGGATCCAAACGCCTTACCCAAAATCAATGCTTATGGTATCATTTTGTTAGAAAAAGAATGTTCAACCCAATCAAACAAAAACAGTGACATTTGGTGGATGATGTTGATGAAATTAACGATCGTAGGTGTTGCATTCTTTCTGGGCCACCCTGTATACACAAACAAAAATCACGGAGAGATGGCTCAGAATGACACGACTCCATTTTGCCAAAATCGAATTAAAGCCCTTCTCACACTCACCAAGAGCAAGTGAAGCATGTAAGTAAATTATCCTGTATGATTATGCGCATTGTGAAAGTCAATAGACGGTCAAACGATCCGGTAAATACCGATTGTGCAGTTTCTGATAAAAGTTATTTCTGCAAACTCGCTGATTAGATAAGTCGTCATTTCTTTCTAATATATTTAATGAATGGTCCTAAATACATCTCTCACATCAATTGACGCGTAATGAGAAAACTTAAAGATGGTCAAGCGTGGGTAGGTATATTAGACAGCGGGTCGCCATTTTGAACTAGGCAAGTTTGTGCGCACTGCACAACACTTATGCAGCATGCAGTACGCACCGTGCGCAGGAAGTTATCAATATGGCGCCGCGCATCTGATATACGAATCCGAACCACCTTTAATTCTTACGTTTTACACGTATCACCCGAAGAAGCATATGTTTTGGTCGTTCATTTTCTCTGTTAGAAATTGTTGAATAAAAATATAATAAATACGTTGTGGTTAACATAAAATATAGTTAAAGGTGCACCTGTAAACTGTCAGATATTGCCCAAAATTACATTTGAGACTTCAATCCTATACCAAAATCATTGTAAGATTTGTCCGAATGATGTGTGAAAGTTTCATTGGTTAAAAAAGCGAAAATGTGCGTCAGCTTTTACAACGAATTACTGTATAACGTGTAAAGGTTTATGACCGTTCATTTACGCTTTTGAGCTGAATGATTATCGTCATACTAAAGGGGCATTTTAACAAATCTAACCCTATTTTATTATTCTCTCACCATAAGCCAAACAACACGGTAGAAGAGAAATGTGGAAGCTCCAAGTAATTTTCGTGGAGTTAGACGCAGAACAAAATATCGTAATACAAATGGCTTACCATAATGTTTAAGTCCAACTTCGAGTTAAGTTCAACTTAGGATCTTTGTGAAACACCCCCTGTATTAAACCTCACACACCTTTCCACTTGTGTTTAGTCATGTATTTCTCTCGATTATTATCATGATTACATTATACCTGATAATTAATACTTTTAACATTTTCGACGACTAAGAATGGTAGAAACTCGCCAGGAAGAATGCTGCGTAATATGGATTTATCACGTGCATATATCATTATTGGCGATAATGTACTCACAACTTTGTCTTCATTACAAGTTGGTACACCTATTTCATTTATGTGTTATACTTTGCCCCAGAATCAGTTGACCTCGTATTATGGTCTGAAACACCAATTTTGAATCTGCATATTTTGCACATGTTTTTTTTTTTTTTTTTTTTTTTTAAAGATGCACTATACTGCGGGGACCATCTGCTAGATATTACATTCAGTTTAAAAGGGTTCGCTCCTCCACACATGACTTATCCCTTGATGAATCGAGCGGAGTGTTTCTGATGAGTTTCATCGTTAATCAAGTTAATCTAATCCCAACCCTGTGTATATATCTAAGCCAGAATGCAAGGGGGGAAGGGGAGTCATACAAGGAGACGAGCTGCAGTGACAACATCTGCTCGATCCAACAACAAATCTGCCAAAACTGGGGGGAAATTTTAATGCAAAATCCAAACCTGCTGCAAATTAACATAAACGAGAAGTGCATACAGGTATATATTATGCCATTGCATGAATGCACTTCTCGCTTTAATTATTGCATGCCTTTTCTTTGTTCCCCCTGTTCTCCGATCATTCGCATTTTATGTCAGATGATTTTCTTTTTATATATTTTGGATAGATAAGGATCTACTGTTGTTTCGAATAATGCAGCTGATAATTGGTTCAAGAAGCGAACGTAATGTCCTTTTTAGGCTTTTAAATCCATCTGAAATCGAATGGTAATTGGAAAGATTTGTTAGTAATCAAAGAGGTATTTATTTTTGAAGGAGCAATTTGCCATTAAGTTACTTGATGGATCATAGAATGAAGTTCCCTTTTGGGCGTATTGCTTTGTAAAGAAAACAAAACATGTCACACGTAATAAAAACAAATACCGATTAGCTTGAAGCTAACCGCAATCGGGGTTGTAAAGGCTTGGAGCAATAGGCTGATGATTCCAATTAATGTTGCTCCACCTGACCCGCGCAAATCAGACAGTATCATTCCTGCTTCCCCGAAGGGGGATCCTCAATATATCCATGTATAATGTTCATGTCTTAACACTGCCCCTACTAACAAGTTGAAATGACATTCATTAAGTACACATTTGAGTGTGCATGTTATATTTACGAAGGCAAAACCTTTAACTGATGTGCACTGGATGTTGTCGTGAGAATCTTTCAGAATTCCGTCTCAAGTTAACCGAGTTGGAAGCCTGGGGTGTATTGACGCATACGTACGTTTATTTAACCTTTCATGTTCACAAAAGGTGCTCTATCTAGCGGAATTGAAGCTTTTATTTTCACTTTGAAACTAGGAACTACAAAAATAGATCAAATTGTATGTAGCAAACAATACGTAATGCATCAGTGGTGAACTTGTTGACAATAGTTTGTTTTTCAAAAAATGTTATTTATATATGCAATATCAAGCAAAATGTTGCAGCCAACAAATTGTGTTGGGGTGCAATTTGTTGAGGTTTGGGTTGAGGTTACGGGGTGGGAAGAGGATAATGCAGTGGCACTCATAGATTATGTGACCCTTGGCCCATGTGTTGAATTCATTCGCTATTCCAGAGCCCCGTTGCAGAAAGAGATGCAATCGATTGTAAAGTTGCAATTAATTGTAAGTCCGATCATGTGACCAAATGCGCACATCTGATTGGTTCAAATGCGCAAATTTTCTGGCTTGCAATTAATTGCAACTGCAATCGATTGCATCTCTTTCTGCGACGGGACCCAGGTTTCAAAGGACGTCATCGACGATACTGACAATTGGGTGTTTATGGTTCGCATTTTGTTTTGGGACCTCAATTAGCATGATTAGGAAGGTGTAGGCAAACAGTTCATTAGTGGCGCTAATTGAGCGTAATTGTAACGAAGCGTTTGGTTTACATAAAGAGGGCGTCATTAGAATGACCACTATTGTAAAGCGCGTGCGCAGAACTTGGGCATTCGATCAACTTCCTGTTTACGTGTTAGGAGATATTTAGAACTTAATTAGAAGTTAAAAAATAGATAAGCATTGTGACTAGCTTAGAGCATGCTAACAGAATAATAGGGTTCGTTGGCTGTAGTTTGGAATTTAAGCAAACGGTGTACCCCTTTAACATGAAATGTGATTTAACAAGTGTGCAAAATATTTCCATAACAGGTTATATTAAGATATTAAAATGCCTTCTCATCACCTTTAATGTTGCCTTTCATTAATATAGTAACAAATACATACAATAAATATTTTCAATGATAGCTCTAAGACTAAGAAAATCGTGGTGAAACAATATGAACAAATCTAAATTTGAGATTCACATTGTGTGGCATATTTGAAATTATATGAGCATGATTGGATATTATCTTTGAAAGGTTAAGGCTACGACCGCCGAGTGAAATTATTTATGGTCTAAAAATCAAAGATCCGGCGCTGCGGGGAAAATGAAACTCGGTCATTCATAAGAGTACCCATCCTTCATACGGATCATGGTACTTCTATGAATCCTATACAGATGAAATATAAGGATTCCTGTTATCGAGCGTCCACCTATACGGGGAAATGCTCAATATTAACATGAACGATAACGAATTTTGTTTTCATCGAATGCCTATCAGCTGTTGGTGTTGCAGCATGAGCATGAATGGGATCGCAACAGCCTAATTACACTCAAACACACAAACGGCTAGGAGCCAAAACGAAAGGAATTGGAGTTTGAGCCAAGCTGCTTGATATCGAAAGCAGGACTGTCCAATCAATTCCCATGAGCCGCTTGGGAGGAATGCTCCCCTGGGAGTGGAGATGGTGCTCACAGTGTGTGCGGGCTGGCATTGTATCATATGACCGGGGTAATAAAACTAAAAATAGTGTTAAGCGCTTAGAGATCAAACCGACTATTATAATTAACATTGTCTATTCCCCCTAAAATTCGAGAAAGTTTATGAAGATAGAAAGATGTTGCATGCAATACACATGTCATTATTACTATATTTTCATATATCAATTGTTCATACATTATGTGGCAAATGCTAACATAAAACACTCATCCTCAATTATTTCGGTCATGATTTGACCTTCCATTGAAAAAAAAAACAGATCCCAAACGAAATGTCATTGTCTTTTAAATTTGTCAGATGTAAGAAAAACATGTAATTTTTCGCAAATACTGTCATAACCACGCCGAAGTTTGAGAAGGGGCAGTATATTGTAAATAAAAAGAAGATATTATATACGATTATGTTAGTTTTGTGTGTATTTCATATTTAAATCATCCTGTTTATTGGGCCTTTACCCTTGGTAGCATATACCATTGTGTTCTTTGCATAAATAACAATGGGTCTGATTTACAATTTTCCAATGTAAAATTATATCTGAAACTTGATAAGTTATCATGATGTTAGGAAGCGCGGGAACCATGTTCTTCACCACTGGTGTAGGTTCATGCGGACCTATATATATATATATATACACACATCAGTTCTCTTGATTGATACCTTTGTTTTGATCACATATGTTTTACCATGTGTGTGTGTGTGTGTGTGCTCAATGTATGTATGTGTTCGCTGTGTGTGTAAAGCCTTTTTGGAATGTCATCCCCTTACTTCTATTCTCTCCATCATCTGACTCACTTTTCTTGACAACGGAAGATCTATGATAAAATGTCACTTCATCCGTAAACGACAAATCATTCAAAATCATCACCACAGTCATCGTGATGGGAATCAACTCCAAGAATGGAACGTAAAGGTCTCGTGTCCTTTTTTTTCCAGCGGCGTAGCCAGGAATTCTGTAAGGGGTGGGGGGGGGGGGGTCCAATGCTCGAGTATACAGCTTCGGTTGGGGTCCAGTGGGCGGAGTCCTCAGAAGTCTTAAGATTTTTGCTATTCAAAGCCCCAAATCAAAATAACCGGGTAACAAGCAAGCAAGCAATCAATCAAACAAATATTGCCGGGCCTGAGGGGGGAGGGGGGGGGGGGGGGTTCGGGCCAAGGAACCCTCACTCCCTCACTACGCCACTGCCTTTCCTTCCGGTGACATTGGCCTTGGTATCAGTCTGCGAGGTTCTTTCTTGTTTGGGGTCATTTACTTCTGATTTAATGATAGTTTCAGCATCATTTATGTTCGCTTTTTGAGCTATACATTCTAAAGATGTCATGAAACGTACTCTGTATTATATATTTTGTAAAGACTTTTGTACCACATCTAAACCCCTCAAAAAAAGTTCGGAAACTCAAGTTTGATCGATCATATCTCTCGTATTTTTTAATAAGAATACTCGAAATCGATGTCACAATAAAGCCTCATTATATACCTTTCAAACGATGCATTATGTGTAGTGATTATGAAATTGGGGCGATTGCAGTAGCCCAGAGAATAGGGGGAGGCAGGAAGTGAAATCTCGCAAAATGGCCCCAATGCATTCAATTTACGAGTGCAAGACTGTGTTGACCAGATTTCTAAAGGTTAATATTCTATTGAATGCTGCCACCCTTTCCAGTCATCAAAATTGTTGAATTTGATACCATTTTAATGGAAATTGTCTCTTCCTTACGATGGCATATTAATCGTAAGGATTATGCAAATGGGGTGTGTGCAGCGAACCGGAATATGGAGATGGGTCGAGTGTGAAATCAGACAAAAAGATATGGAGTTGACAAAAAATCAGAGCGTTGCATTTTTTTCGAGCTTTTGGGAGGATTTTTTAGCATTTCAAATAAAATATTCATGATTTAAATTGATATCAACGGAAAGCCCAACAACTCTTCTGTATGAAAATGTGACATTTATAATGATTTTTGTAAAGGGCGGCTGCAGGGAGATGAATGTGGGGGAGCCTCAAAAGTGACCCATTTCAAAACGCTCTGATTTGGTGTCGGTATCTGTATACCATTGTGTAGAGGATGTAATGCGACTTGAATGAGTTGGCCATGAATGAGAGGAATTCAATTGAAAACGCATGAATAGTGCCTTGAAATCAGAGCGTTTCAAAATGGGTCACTTTTGAGGCTCCCTCCCATTCATCTCCCTGCAGCCGCCCTTTACAAAAATCATTATAAATGTCACATTTTCATACAGAAGAGTTGTTGGGCTTTCCGTTGATATCATATTTGATCATCGCCCTCCCCGGCCGTGCTTCCTACGCAGGAAGAGGATTCGCGGAAAAAACACTCCGTCCCTCGGATAGGACGATAAATGGAGGTCCCGTGTATGAGACAGTCACACCTCATGTACGCTAAGAACCTAGTCAACTTCTCGAAAAGAGTAGGGTGTTAACCCGGTTGACTAGTACCCTGCAAATCACAACCAAAAAGAGTTGAAGTTTATAATAGATTAATGAAGAGAAGACCGGAAAGTCTACAGGAGAAATCCTTCTATTTCCGTATATTGATGATGATGATGATGATGAATATTTTATTTGAAATGCTAAAAAATCCTCCCAAAAGCTCGAAAAAAATGCAACGCTCGGATTTTTTGTCAACTCCATATCTTTTTGTCTGATTTCACACTCGACCCATCTCCATATTCCGGTTCGCAGCACACACTCCATTTGCATAATCCTTACGATTAATATGCCATCGTAATGAAGAGATAATTTCCATTAAAATGGTATCCAATTCAACAATTTTGATGAATGAAAAGGGTGGCAGTATTCAATAGAATGTTAACCTTTAGAAAACTGATCAACACATTCATGCACTCGTAAATTGAATGCATTGGGGCCATTTTGCGAGATTTCACTTCCTGCCTCCCCCTATTCTCTGGGCTACTGCAATCGCCCCAATTGCATAATCACTACACATAATGCCCCGTTTGAAAGGTAGATAATGAGGCTTTATTGTGACACCGATTTCGAGTATTCTTATTAAAAAATACGAGAGATATGATCGATCAAACTTGAGTTTCCGAACTTTTTTTGAGGGGTTTAGATGGTGTCCGTTGACCAGCATTGTTGCTACTGCAAATAACTTAACTGTTTAATTGGAAATACATAAGCTATTGGTAAAGGCTTTGATACAGAAAGCGCAAGGACGTTTGGAAGAATTATATCCTGGCTGCATTTGTTCAGCTCCAATAAATATCGGGGGCGAATTTAAACTAAATTACACCCATTAGACAGTGTAATTATTATATAAGGATTAAAATGCAAGAGTATTGAATAAGCGTCGATTCACACAACGTTCATCTGACTGGTTGCTCTATTATTTGACATTAAAAATGTCAGAAGACACACGTGTATTCAAAGTCTCTAACAGGACACGCACCCGGGTCTCCGGCTCCGTAGACATGATAGCATAAGCACGACTCATTAACCACATGGCTCCAAAGACTTCCTGGCTTTCGGCAGACTAAAGATCATCGGTTTTGGGTAAGGAGATACATGTTTAAAGGGGTAGTTCAGTTTCGGTATAGCTTGCGCTGCACAAAATAATTTTGTTGTGAGATAATGAAAAACGGAGTGTAAAATTCTAAAAAAACATACAATTTGAATGACTAAATAAACTTTATTTGATTAAAATCGGTTCAGAAACGGCTGAACTATCAATAAATATATCCGATCGGAATAAATCTGGGGGCCATATTTATTTGACGACTTTTAAAATTATTTTTAAAATGCTTACACTTTTTCAAATATTTTCAAAAGAGGTTTTTAAATAGTTGTCACTATTCAATCATTATTTCAATAAAACATCACATGCATAAGTTTGTATGAAAAACCAATGCTTTTTTAGAGAGCGCCTTCTTGTGCCTTCTTTTTGATTGTCTTTTTTACTTAGTCGTTTGTAATTTTGTATACCTTTCGAGCATGGTGGAGTTATAGCTATTAGTTTGTAATGTTATTGTGCAGGTTTTGGTTACTAAAGCTCAGCCTTACCAAAAGTGTACTACCCCTTTAATAACAAAGGATTTTTATATTAATTGTTGTTCATAACTAAGACAACTAGGTGTATATATCCACGGTGTTTTGTATACTTTGTCTAAGAAACGAGGATGTACATTTCGGTTTATACTTTATTCCATTACAAAAATGGTGGTTAGTTGACGATTGTGATTTGGTTAAATAATCGATCATTGATCATGCAAACTATAAAAAGTATTGGAAGCGGCGTTGCGCGTACGCAAGTATACCGTATATATATACGACATTATAGAATTATGAATTTATAAAAAAACGTTATGGTTGCGTGCCGCATGGCCGGATGCTTTCAAATGCACTTTTCTAGCCCAATATCAGCGATTTATAAAGTATGTCAGATTAATTGTTTCAAGTGAAAATAGTTCGTTTTATTTTAATTTTTCAAAATGACGGCTAGGTTGATAAATTCCATAGTAAACGTTAAAACAAGGCTGTATCTTGATTAATTAATTTCAAATACAGATTTACAAACATTTGTAAGGGAATTATAAACCTGAAGCACTGATTGTGTGATTTTGTGTTAATTGTTTTCTTCTAATTCTATAAGATAAACGGGGCAGTTTGTTTTGCCCTTATATGCTTTTAAAACGAACAGCTAATAGGTTCAATCTAAATGTTGACCCAGTCAAGACTATTTGGATTTGATATGACATGCATTCTATTGATCTTGGTATAACGTGCACTCTCCATTTACCCTAGCCTGACTATTTTAATACCAGTCCTAAATGGGTTAAAATAAAGTATGATTTAATTGCTTTAGTATTACTCGAGGGGTCCACAATCTACAAGCACTGCTTTTCAGTGGATCTCTCCATTTCCAAATATACTATTTACTGTATATGATTCTAGTTTCCATAGTAGGCTACTTAACTATTTCAATTTTACACATGTAAACTCTATTTGTTTTTTACAATGTTATGTATTTGAATTTTTGTTGAAAATAAACTGAACTTGAACTTGAACTTGAATATGGCAAGGAAAGTCTTGATGAAATTACTTTAATCATTCAGTTCAATGATTAGTTTACAAAATCAATTCTACTACTACTACTGATAATAATGACAATAATTATACTAATAATAATAATAATAATAATAATAATAATAATAATAATAATAATAATAATAATAACAATAATAATAATAATAATAAAAATAATAATAATAATAATAAAGTAATAATAATAAAGTAATAATAATAAAAATGATTATATTATACATTAATTTGCATTTATGTTGCGCATTATATGACAAATCCATTCCTTTACGCTTCATGATTAATTCTTAATTACAAAAACAACAACACAATTAAGAAACTAATTAACAAAATCAACCAATAATGCAGTCTTAGAAAAATAACAAATAATTAGTTGTTTGGTTACACCTTCCCAATCGTGGTACCGAAAGAAGAAAATAAAAAATTATAACAATTTGCAGAATTTCAATTATTAATTATATTATGATCAAAATAGCATGATGAAACTTACCAATACTCTGGATAACCAGAAGGATGAACTCGAAGAGGAAGGCTGGACTGAGATACGTGGTCGGAAGCATTTTTCCGTGACATTGAACATCCAATCGACAACGGCGTCAAATCATTTGAAATTAGTTCTTTAAGCCCCTTTCCCGCAAGATCAATTACTCGTAATAAAGATAAATACGTGGGCCAACAGTTTCCGTAGTGGTCAACGATGCTGATGTGCTAACCCGTTTTGATGCAGCGTGATTGTTGTATGTCGCTCTCAGGATGAAGAATGCCTCATCTTGCTTTTAATTGAAAGAATATTCTGTAAATCCACGTCTTGTAACGATCTACATACTTATGAATCCGTCAAAATGTGAATAATTATCTCTTTACTATATAACCAATTGCTCGATGTTCAAATCATTGCACCTTCATGCCAGTTTAATTCGTGAAATATTTCGTATTATTATTACATTCCATTTAAATCCATGTAATTGACCAAACGCAATTTAGTCGGACTAATTTAGTTTAATGAATCATGCATAATTCATCATTCTCGCCAACTCGGTTGTCCTGCTCGTCATCTAGCCCAAGTCGTTACACTCACTCTCGCTATAAGTTCTACCAGATCCATCCTTGGCTATGACTGCTCAGTAATCCTTCACCCTATTATCCCCCTTAACTCGATGCCTTCTGGATTATGTCATTCACATATAGATAACTCATGCCATTCCATCAGGTCATGCAGGTTGCCATGCGCAATTGGTTAATCGTAATGGTGGTGCCGAATCATCAGAAAATGCATGTCCTTTTCTCCAACAGGTTATTAAAATGGGGTGGTAGCAGGTGAATACGCTTCCAACGGCACCATCAAGCCATGTCACGTTTAAATCGCGTGTTCAACATGACATCACAAACCTATCTCATGTACAACATGTGTTTGATGACAATTTATCGCAACACTAAAACTGACAAATTCAGCACAAAAATAAGTATTAATGTCACGTGTCACAACGGAATCTGCCTTTGAATGGGAAGCATTGAAATTAATAATTATTTCAAAAAGGCTAATACATGTTCATTTCATAAATGAAAGTCGTATGCAATTAATAGAAAATGTATAATAATGGCGTAATAATGCATTCCGAAACAACTACGTATTATGTTTCACAGTGTATACCTACTACAAGGTCAAAACTGTACAGTAAAAAAAATCCTCGTCATCCCGCCAAGCCGACAAGGAAAGTGTGAAACTGCTATTATGTTGTGTGTTTCCAATAGTGTCACTTGTTCCGACGGATCGATGATTAGAAATCGATAATATTGAGCACAAAGTCTATAATACGGAATCATCCGTCTGACAGTATATGCAATTTCCCTGTTACAGCAGCACATAAAACGAGTGTTACCTTCAATTCGTGTTCAAAAGAAAATATACGAAGTAGTTTATTCGAATTTAGCCGCGCATTTTCAATCAGACCTCCATGATTATTTGGCACATCTGAACTTCCATCGCATCGGTTCACTTTGCTCACGAAAATTGGTGAACATACATACACACATCTACACTGAAGCAAGCAAAGTAAAGAACTCGATATTGCCTGTATCCTGATTTTTACCACGTGGTATATAATAGGCCTACTTCGTACACACAAACACACACACACACACACACAAACACATATACACACACAAATATACATGCACCTACACATACGACCATAGTGTACGCACGCACACATAAATGCTTGCAAAATCACGAACATACGAACAAACACACACACATACACACACACGCGCACACACACACGCGCACACACACACACACCCACACACACACACACCCACACACACACACGCGTGCACACAAACATGCAGGGCCTCGGGCTCGGTTGGTATTTTGTGTATCATGCATGGCGTTTGCTACGAATATCGACTAGCCAGTCAGCTGGCGCGCGAAGCATGTCATTGCTCGCAGTGGATTCGTTCACAGTTCACGAAACTGGAAAACGATTGCTCAGATACAGGCAAGAGTAGTAAGAGGGCGCCAATGGTGTCGCTAAACCATATAGAGGGGCACGAGAGGGAGGGAACTCTCCTCCTCTTCCATATTTACTATTCGGCAAAAACAAAACCCAAATAAAATAAAAAAATATATATATAGACGCAATCTTTGTATCTAGGCAAATACCTCATGTCAAATTAATGTCCCCTCTTTGGGAGTGGGACTAGTTACGCCCCTATAATGCTGGGCAGTAATTTGTTCATAACACTGGTAGGAAGGCAGAGAGCAAAGACCTAATGCTGTGTTCAGAAAGAAGTAATAGAATCTTGAAGAAACATAGCAATAAGACGAAGCAGAAAAAAAGAAGAAGAAGAAGAAGAAGAAGAAGAAGAAGAAGAAGACCAGAACACTTAATTTTATATATTTATCGTTTGTTTTATTGGAAATATAGAACATACACAGTAGTCTATAACATAAACAAATTAAAAAAAGAGCGACGAAATAGATACCGTATTCAAAACATTATTTCTTAGCTAATAATATAGGTTTTCTCGGCCAATTTCGTTAGCTTCTCATTCGTTTTGACATTCAATTTCGCGAAATTGAGCTGAAAGCTTGCAATTTTGGTTCAAAATTGCATTTTGTACATACGATTTACCTCTTCGGTCAAGAGATTTACCACTTTTAGCATTAAATTTGTTTTAAAACACGCTATTTGCATTCAATTTCGCCAACGGATTTCACGGAAGGCGGTATTACGTAATCACGAATTTTCTCGCTTTAAATTGAATGACATTTTTTACGAAATAGAAACACGTTTTAAATCGAATGCAAACAAAATGTTTTCAAATGATCGTTATATGAATGCGAATGCTAAAAAACGAATTTGAACTGCAAAATACAGCTGCGGTGACAAAATCGGCGAAATTGAACGCACACAAAATGAATTCGTGTGGCCAACTTACGAAATTGACCGAGAAATCCTATATAAAGATGTCAGGTGCACGAGGAGAAGCACAATTTATTGCAGATTTAGGTGCCATCATCACCCAAATACAACTATTATAATGTCTATCGTCTCCAGCAATAACCGTTTCATCATCATGATTTAGTAAAACAAATCCGACAGGTTTAATAAAAGTACATGGATATAAATTTGGAGACAATTTTCAAAGACAAATAATACCGCTTTCTAAGAATAGTATTGTCGGATACGAACAACTGTATTCCGAGTAGTCAACGCATTTTGTATCACGAACAGCCGGCTGTATTTCTTAAATATCACGTTTATTTCTGTTTAACAAAATACAGGCATGTGAGATGCATTCTGTTCACATTTCGTGTAGGTAGAGGAGGGGACAAAACACGCATTTTATTCCATCGAAAAAGTGGCATGTACTTGGGTAATAAACAATCATTAACAATCATGAAAACAAATCAAGGAGCATTGTCATAAAATAAAAGGTTGTCATATAGGGCAAACTGATCTTTCACGTCATGACAAATTTCTTAATGAGACACTCGCAAACCGTGCACAGGATAATCAGGACGATCCATCGCCTATACTATTGGTACAAACTACATCATCTGAAGAACGGCTGGTACACTATATCCGTCCTCAATATTCTATTTTAGAAGATTATGAGGTCATGCAAAATTGCCATTTAGCAGCATGAGGGTATGTTTCTCACATTGAACTATTCAAATACATCGTTACGAGAAATTAACCGATTATTCTAAGGACCCCCATATCAGGGGCGTCGATCCTGGGGGGGGGGGGGGGGCAGGGGGGGCGGTCGCCCCCCCCCCCCCCCCCCCCCCAATGAAAATATTGGGGGCGAACATATCATTTCGCCCCCCCAATAATTCCGAAAATGAGGACGAAAAAAATCGAGTGATATAATGCCAAAGAGGGGAAAGACACATTTATCAATAATTAATCTTCAAAATAGCCGTTTTTTAGTTCGAAACGGACTGTAAATCTCTTTTTTGCCGCGCGCTTCGCGCGCATACAGTTTCTCATATTGCAAGTTTCATTTTGGTTGCGGGAACTCACCTTTGAAATGTGTTGGGCAGTGTAATTTCTCAAACGCACACCTCAAACGAAGTTTATTAAACCCTCATCTATAGATCATGTATATAGATAGCACACCGTCACAGAAAATAAAATAATCTGAACTATATCTTTCAGTCAATTCGGTCCATATGCGCTGAACGCAAATCAAATTGGAATATCATGTCCCCCCACACTTGAAAGTGTGGTTCCATACTTATATACTTCATATTACGTGAAATTTCTGTCTCAGGTGTGCACCAAATCGCACAATTTCACGCCCCAAAATACAAAAGCTCCCTACTGTGGGAGGGGGATACCCCTCCCACACTCGGTCGCTTCGCTTCCTCGCAATGTCTCTCCTCCACTTTTGAGAAGTTGTTGACGCCCTTGCTTAGTTTCATGGGAGCCCAATGCCCTAGACTATATCGATGGCTCTATAGTATACAGGATCACGTGGATCCATCTCATGCAAGGCTCAATCTTTTCCTCGCTATGCCCTTTAAAAATACGTTACGAGTAGGTTCACTATTTTATACAATTTTAACACCCATGATAGGAGTTGCAAATGTCTGAAATCTAAAAGCTTCCGGGGGCTCCGCCCCCTGGACCCCCATTATTGTTCCCAAATGTGGGTGCCCCCAAAGACAGGTCTTCGAGCCATCAAGACACTTTCAAGGAGCGCATAATAAAACTTCCGGGCATGCCAATGTGGGGCTTTTAGCTCTCTCAGTGGTCACTCTGGAAATTTTTTTTCTTCAAATTTCGCCCCCCCAATCGCAAAAACGGATCGACGCCCCTGCCCCATATACATGATATATCGCACCAAGCCATCATGCACGTCAATGTTTGGCTCCGTGGTATAATATCTCTAGTTTGGCACCTCATGGTCTCAGTTTTACATAACGCTATAGATAAAGTGGCGTAGCCTGTTGTCTGACTGATTGGGGGCATGCCAACTATTTGGGCACACTTCGCAAATTATTGGGGGAACGTACCCCCCCCCCCCCCCCCAAGGCTGCCGTCGCTACGCCACTGTAACGCTAATGTGGATTATTTACTTGTTGAAGCACAATCTGATCTGCTGATATAACCCAACAAGTTTACAACGCACGCACATTTGGTGAATTATTAAATTTCCTTTAAATTCAGATATCCAAAGATTAGATGTTTTACCATATTTTCACAAAATAATATCATAAGATTAGTTGTACATACTTGGACATATATTACCTGCATATAAAATTAGCTAAAACATGTAAAATCCGTACAAATCACAGCAGCTCTACATACATTATAATACTGGGACGTCATAAGCAAACTTATGGTGTTGGCAAGGGGGCGAAGCGATCGACCGACCAAGCCGGGGGGGGGGGGGTGGGGGGGAGCGGTTAGGTATTGATGAATGGAGACACACACACACTCACACACACACACAAAAAAACATTTTGAAACACATGCAAAATATAAAAAAAGTTGTAATTTCATAAATTATGGTTTGCCATTATAGAATAGTGTAATTGTATTCAGGGAGCCTTAGTCCTAAACCCACACTCCCATGTTTATGTCAGCAATTACAGTGTATTACATTGCGCGTTGCGTAATTATGGACGGTGGTACAGTGTTAACGAGATATCACCGATTAGTATACGTGTCTGCATGGGCATAATGGTTAATTACGGTATTTACCATGAAGTGACAGATCGATTGTTAAAGAATAATTAACGAGTCAGTAATTGTGCCATTGTACATAGAGGCATGTGGATTGTTGTATTTAATATCCTAGCCTCCTTTATCCATATTACTAATTTTAAAAATAATGGTGGCTACTTATATAGATATATAAATGCTCGCAATATTGTCATAACATATATCTCGATAGACCGGTACCATGCGTAGCCAGAAATTGTGCAAGGGGGTAGCTCCAACCTGCGATCATGTACGCGCGAGCGTTTGACGGGGGGGGGGGGGGGGGCGTCCAGGAGGCGGAGTCCCAGGAAGCGTTTGGATTTAAGCTATTCAAGGCCCCACAATCTAAACTACCGTCTGACAAGCAAAAGAGATTTACACAAAAAAGTGCCTGGGGGCTCGAGCCCAGGTGCCCCCACCCCTCGCTATGCCAGTGATCGGTGATCAGCGTCTGCAAAAATTATTCGAACATAAAACTGCCTTACGTGTACATGGGTATCATCAGTGTCAGGCAACCTTTCTTTATTTTGAGATCACGAATATTCTCCTGTTTGCAACAAAATTGCTGTTATTTTCGATTCACGGTATACTCCACAGTAGTCTGGTTGGATATGCGTATTTCAATAGTCAGAATCAAAAATACAATACAGACATCACTGAACCCTAGCAGAACGATCCCATTAAAGAGCTTTGAAATGTGCTCAGGTGTGTTCGAACAGTAATTAAGAACGGTGGCGTTGCGTGGTCGGACTAATGGGGGGGGGGGGGGGGCAAATCCCAAATCTACATAATGTACATAACATGTTTTTATGATCGCCGTGTGTTTTGAAATGGTTTTTTTTCTTCAAAATTATAATACACTTTTAGAAACAAGAAATATGACTTAACAATTCACATAGAATTATATTAGTTGGTTACAAGGTTTTTTTTCTGAATTTATAAAGTAATGTTTTTACCCCTTATTCTTATAATTATGAGACTATGCATTGAATTCGTGCTGGCAGCAGTTTATTAAATGGCAGATACAATTTACCATTATACCTTGAGTAATAAATATAACGTGGTGAGATTTCATAGATTGTCTCACCATATTATAAACCATCCCCATTTATAAATTTATAAAAAATGATATAACCTTTAACATAAAAAAAGTGTTGGGTAATATAACTGCATCATTAATTTGAATCATCACCAAATTAACTGGAATAGATATCAACGATTCATGTGACAGATACTAATTTTTTTTGATTATTTCTTACTTTTTCTGATATATGAAATTATCTCAAATGTAAAAATACAAGTTACGAAGCATCTGCTCTATTTTATATATAATTTTACATATAATTATATGTCCAAAGTACACACGATTAATTGCATTGATGGAAAATAATACCTTAAAAATATATATAATACAAAATAAAACATAAGTGCAGAACACGCATATCTAGGAGAGCAGATGTCGCTAAATAAACGGGAAAATAATATGTATGACTCATGTAAGTGATACTAACAATTATTTATTTTCTTCTCCTTTTGATGATACATAAAATGTGCGAAATGTGCGAATACAAGCAACGTATAGCTCCTGCCATATTTTACTTATTTAAAATACGATGAATTTCGATTTTTAAATACCAATTAAATACCACTTGCTTCCCTTTCCATATTTTGCCGAATTAAACCGCAATTTAAATCACCTCGATTTAAATCACCTCTCTTAATGATTATGATTGGTTGAAAATATGGATGTTATACTTGCTTCCTTTTGCCAAAGTTGTTTAACCAATCTGACTCACTTGCTTCCCGTTGGCCATCAAAATATCTCAGAAATTTAACATTTTGGGGACATGTCACTTAGTCAAATTAAAGATCATACTTTGAACATGCAATAGCAACAAAAAAGTCAAATTTGATGAAAATGTCACTAGCTTCCTTTTGCCAAAGTAGGGCAGTAATTAGCACTATAATTATAAATTATAAATATTAGCACTATAATACCACGATCCCACCATTCAATAAAGTGTTCATTCGTCTAAAAAGGGATAACCCTAAGTAACCGTATTTCATTTTCTTTTACCTGAGCTTGTTTTTGTATCTTTTTTTTTTGTTTTACTTTACTTTTATTGAATTTTTAGTGGTTCAGAGATCTTCACGCAATGTCACATTATCGTGCAGGTCTTCGCGGGATCGCCGACCACCCCGTCACTTCAGCCGATATAGTTGCTCAAGGTCTCCCCGAGAATAATCTAGCTCGACCCGACATGCCTGAGAGTGGGCGCTATTTTATGTCTTGGCCACAGTTCTTGGCGCTTTGCGGGTAGGGGTGTATAAAAAAAATGAACGCTCTCGTTCAATTGGATACATAATTTGTATTAATTACTCCGTCTTCCCATTAACCTGTATACTACACAATAAAATAGACTATTCATATAACATACTGTAATTATACAACATCAGTGGCGTAAATCGCGTGGTCGGACGGATTGGAGGCACACTAACGTTTGTGTTTGTTTTTCACAAATGTTCCCTTATGTTTGTTATGGTTTTTATACAATTATTGGGGGGGGGGGGGCACGTAGGGGGCATAATATGCGAGCTGTGTGGGGGTGCTCTCGTGAAGACCACGGCAGCGCTCTACAACGCCACCTGAACTTGATGATGATCTCAAAATTATACATTCCGGATTTCTACCCACTCGAACTTGTTAAAATCCGTTAGCGAATATGAACACCGCCCTCAAATGGTAACTAAATCATGGTTTCATTTAGTCCTTTCCTTTCTAAAATGTTCAACGTGATGGAGAATTACGTTGAAAGACAAACAAAATAGAATAATATTATATGTATGTAAGCATTAAGTTTTTGATTCTATGTCTTTTGTAAGCGTTATGATACCCGCGTAAATAGTGTATTTTAAATAACAGTTATTTATTATTAATAATGATAATGCACAATAATCTTTGTACTTTCACCTTGATATGTTCTGACGTTCGAAATAGCTCTAATAGGAAAACAATTAGCAGTGATTTTCTGAAGTATATTCAAATTTAGAATGAAAATTAATATTTTGAGTCTGCCATGGTAATTAATATTGTGTTCAATGGTTGTCTTGGTTACGGGGGGTCATTTTATTTACTATCAACGATGTCAATGCACGATGTTATTAGACGAGTACATTCGCCTCGGTCGGGATGCAGACGTGATTGTATGATTATTTAGTGAAGACGACAATTACAGGGACACACGTACACAAATGATTATGTTTAGCAAATAATAGTATTACTAATACTATCAACATTTGGTGTATTAGGTAAAAGTTTGAATTCTTGATTATCTCACTGGTTATAATTGTCTCATTATAAACCCCCTCGAGAAGGACAGGTTTGTTCAGTGGCGTATCAACGGGGGGGGGGGGGGGGGGGGGCGGCACGGGGGGCCTGACCCCCCCCCCCCCCCCCGCACAATTAAAAAACATAAGGGAACATTTTGTTACGAACAAAGAAATACCCAAGGTGTGCCCCCCCCCCCTCCCCAATCACCCCGACCACGCTACGCCACTGCACTGGGTGGCTGTATCGAAATTGTTGAATTGTCAAACGAAATCTCAGACGACTTGTGCAATCTTTGATTGCTGCATTCTTAACGCAAGCTGTAGGTGTTCAGCAACACAATCAAGAACCGCAAATTGTGGCGAGAATGTAAGCTGGTTCGTTTATTTTCTGAGCAGTAACTGAATCTCACAAGACATAAGACATATCGCCAAGTTTAAGACGATTGTGGGCTAGCAAAGAAGGCCTTTGATCGTGTGGATTTTGCCACTGGCATTTCATCAACCAACTTGGACTGAAACGGTCATTTTCTGCACAAAATTCCAACAGTTACTAGTATACACCAAAATATATATCTTTTCCTGATAATCGCGATGAAGGCTTCTCGGGAATAGGAAACCAAAGTGTAGATTTAACACACATAGTTCATGTATGGATTGTGTTGTAACAATAATAATATTCCTAAACATGTTTACGATCTCAAGCCAGTGCAGTACATGTAATACACACCAAGATGAATTTGTCGGATGATCTTGGCTATAACGCAAGCTCGTCGGGAACAGTTAGTGACATGCTCACCTTCCGAACGTACCTGCTGATATTCAACATCGTATCCCTTACTGGGAATCTTCTGATTATGCTGGTGATCCCTCGCATCCCCGAAGCTTCGATGCAGGATTCTTCCAAGGTGTTCTACATGGGCCTCTCTATCACGGACATGCTCGCGGCGGCGCTCATCGTCTCGGGCACTCTCACCGAGGCGATCGGTGACTGGGTGGGGTGGACGACAACTGGTCGCGTTGCGTTCGGCAGGGCCCTGGGATTCCTTATATCAACCACACCGGGAATCAGCATTCCACACATCATGTTCCTCAACGCCGACCGCTACCTGCTGATCACGAAGCCGCTGGTTCATCATCAGATCTCGACTCGCAGCCGTGCGGTCGTCCTGTGTACGACGCTATCAGTTGCGAGTACGCTCGGCGTTCTCTTGTTCGTCAACTTCAGCAGGGCCTCGTGGGGAATCATCAGGTATCACCCAAAACTTGGCGTGTATTTAATTGACTTGTCGGAACCGGTGTTCCTGCCCTGTTCACTGTCTCTGTTCGCGGTAGCCTGGCTGACGATGGTGCTTATAGTCACCCAGTATGGCCATATTGTTATGATATCCAGGAGGCACCAGAGACAAATCAGAGATATTATGTTGTACCCTAATACTAGTAGTAGTGTACGACACAGGCCAACATCTGTAAGGGTACAGATCTTTCCACAAAGACCGGGAAAAGAAGATGTTCACTGTTCGTCATACCCATCAACATCTACAGCAGCTGCATTTCATGGTGAGCAAAGTCAGGATGTATTGTCTGTATTTCATCATTACGAGCAGAAGCCAGTTTCAACACCATCTGTAATTCATGGTTCCGATCATGACCCAACATTGCCATCATCTTTGCTTAATTCTAATGCCGAGCAGAACGCAAGTGGGTTATTCTCAATTACTGCAGGTTCTGCCGCCACACGACATGTTTCATCGGCATCTCATCGTTCTAAGAAGAACCCCACATCCACATCTCTTCATGGTGAGCAGTCGTCAAGCGATAGACAACCTAATGGCCCTGCGACACGATTTGGAAGGAGCGAATGCAAGGAACGCTTCCATATGGCACCATCCTTGACAAAGAGTCGCCCCTTACCCGTTCGACGAGAAGTCAATACCTTTCGGACGCCGCTCATCATCACTATCGCATTCTTTGTCAAAACCAAAAGAATAAAAAACAGCTTGGGGCAGAACAATGTTATTGCCTTGTTATAAGCGCTCCTGGTAATGAACTTGTCACAAATTGGCAGCGCGGAATCGCTATCTTCATTACACAAAGGGAAACTGATCTGGATTTATTTATCGAGTTGTTCAATGAACTTTGCTCTCTGAATAGATTTCTGTTTTCCTAACACTACTTGGATCTTTGTACATGACTGTAGTATTTCTCTTATTTAGGTTTTTTAATTCTCCACAACTATAACTGTATACCAATAAAGCTTTGACAGGAGAGAGCTCGCTTGACTTCTCCGGAATCAAGTGTCTCTCATGTCGCGTTTGTTTCGTTAATGGCAATAATCAAAGCAACTCAGAGTTGCCAATTTAAGTATTGCGGGTAGGGAGTTTTTTCCATGCCATTTTAGTACAAGACATATTTCATCTTCAACCGTGTTTGTAATATACACAAAACACATTATATTAACCGTGGAATCACTCACGTGGTGTTGTTATTATGTACAATTAGGATTAAGCACTTATACAGTATTATTGTAAACCATTATACCATACACTTGTATATTCGGGTGACTAAACTGTTATGTGTTATTCACACAGATACGAACATATTATAGAACAATATATTCTTACGTATTTATCATTGGTTGTGCAATTCGAATTTGAGCCGGGCAATGCAACTCAAGAATAGAGTTTATCCTACTTTATACATCGTAATATGCCTGTTTATTATATGTAACATTACTCCGACTCAGATTTCTGCTTTGGAAGAAATATGTGAAAACTCTATTGGGTATACCACTATTCACGCGAACATTGGAGGCCGCCATTATTAGGTTTGTGCGGACTACGGTCAATGATATGCACTAATGCATTTCTTCAATAGCACCAATTCAAACCATTGTCTGAATACTTGTAGATGCTTTGAAATCAGTGAAAAGCTTTTTGTTCGGCCATAAGCACATACGTCAGAGTTTGCAAAGCATGTCGGGTAATTACAAGAACATGGCCGCTCCCATCATCTTTTGCCGCCGTAAGAATTAGTAAAATGTGGGTATGTTCACGTAATGATTTCATGGGATCCAGGAGGCCAAAATTGCCAAGTTATGTATCAAATCAAATGTCTGTTCACCCTCTAAACGATAATAATAACCGAAAGCCATAGTTTCATTGCCCTTTAACTTTGATATTAAAACGGTCACTGACCGTTTGTACAATGGCATTCAATCAAAGTTGTGGCTGCATGCCATTTAAATGTGTGCATGTGGAAATGTAAAGTTCCTATTCAACTTCTACGATTTTGATCACGAATCGCCACGATGATGACGTTCTTTAAGTCATGATGGTTCTTGTTGGTGTCTTGGTGGCTTCTTGATCGCTCTTGATCATGATCGGTCGGGAGGTACCAGGAATCGGCTCGACAATTTTTGAAAATTATTGTTAAACAAACTTGAGATTCCATTCGCTGTACAGTGTAAGTCTTATAAAGCATCAACGCTCCTAAAACTTATTTCATGAATATAAAAAGCTAGTTCCTATTTTCATATCCTAAAAATTCGACCAAAAAGAGGAAATTATGAGAAAACGTGATCGTCAACATTATGCGTATGCTTTTATATAACCCTATGACGTGATACTGCCGTGTTCGACACGCGCTAACCGTGAACTATGTTAGCTTATTTATGCAAAGAGCAGAGATTTGACCACTAGCTTTTTTTTCCAGTGATATTTATTGTCTTCATTTATTGCGTACAAACAATAATAAAGTAATCATTACATCGATTACAATGTCAACCAAGTAGAACTTTGCGTTCTCAGGATAACTATGAATTAAATGTTCCTAAAACATTCACTAAATCGAGTGCACAATTGTGGAATAGAACACCAAGTCACATTAAACAATCTGGGACATTATTACAGTTTATGACAAACTTGAAAAATCACTTGTTTCAACATTATTTTTTCTGAATAAATGTTCTTCTGATTAAAAATATATTGATGTATAATTGTAAAGACACTGTAATGGTAAAATAATTATACAGGTGCTGTTCTTGGAGTGTGAACTGTGTATGGGAAGTGAAAGCAGCATGGCTCGTTAGAGTTAGGCTTAGGCCTGTAAATCTTATTAGAGCCCTTGTGAGTGATAAGCTTGGTTAAACTTGCAATTTGGGAAGCTTCTGCCGGGTTAACAGGGCAATAAGATCAGGCACCTGTCCGCAGTAGGGCAAGATTAGTCAAAAGACACGCTGCTTTTGCTTCCCTTTATTTCTCTGTATGATACTTCTGGAATGTCACCTTTTAGATATATACGTATATGTACTTTGTACTGTGTCATTTAAAGTTACGACGCAATATCATGAATATAGTACGCTGAACCTTTTTTTAATTTTCTATTTCTAACAGCGCATAGAGACATCTGTGATATGCGCGTTATAAATACGACATTATTATTATTACACTGAATTATTATTATTATCAAATAATCAGCACATTAACATAAACATACAACATTTTTAATTTACATCAAATACAATTATAAACATTTGTATTAAGCTGTATTACAAAATAAACTGACAATGCAGAGTAGCATGAATAAAGAAAGGATGTACAATTATAAGAGGATATACAATGAATGTTCCAATCATATGTATGTCTTCCTTCATTGCATACAAATAATTATAAATCAATCAGTAATTAAAGTAATCTGCACATTAAAATAAATATACATTTTTGCTTACTTCAAATAAAATTGTATGCATTTTAGTTATTACAAGGCAAAAGAGCATAGCAGCATAAATGAAGGAAGCGTGTATATAAATTATGAGAGAAGATTAAAAAAGGGGGAAATATAAATTCATTGTCCCCCACTCATATACACCCAAATAGAAGACACCTAGCTAGAAAAGGGGTCAAAAAGCCTGTTATCATTCAAAAAGAGCCATTAAAACACAAGAGTGGCGCTCTCTAAAAAAAAAACATCGGTTTGTTTTTTAACTGATTTTGATCAAACAGAGCTTTTTTATTTTTTTATTATGTGCCCTATGAAATATTACACTTACTTTTTCGTTAAATCACAAATACAATTTATTTTGAAGCGCCCTCTGAACCAAAAGTGTACTAACCGTCTAACCTTTTATAGCTCAAGATTTATGGAAGATTCATTATCACTGAATATATCTGGGAGCAACGTGCACAACTGAATTATCAAAATGCTGGGCGGCTCGCGTAAACAAAATATAAAGAGGATTCACGGATAGACAACGTGTGAGACTGAAGCCATCTGCAGACAGAGCCTACTCGACCCGATCCGACTGGTTTTCATTCGGATCGGCTCAGTTTTCAGTGTTTCGCGACACAAGTCTTGCCAGTCGAGAGTCGGATGCAAGTTGGGGCCGATTCAACACGATGAATTGAATCCGACCGACCGGGGCCAACTCCAGCCTGATTGCAACCAGTCGGATCGGGTCGAGTCGGCTCTGTCTGCAGAGGGCTTAACAGAATGTGGAATGGGATCGCGTCATGGCTCGGAGATCTGTCAAGTACTCATGCGCAGTTTTCTTTATTTTATAATCATCAGTTATTACCGTAACTTCTAATCATGCAGCCTCATAATGTACCGTTATGTAAAGCAAACGATGTCAATCTTCACCACTCACCAGTGACCAGTACTGCCAGTGACACTGTTAAGTATTTTGTTCCTATCGTTAAGACTAGAGATCCCGACCGATATTGGAAGTTTAAATCGCTCAAAATTTTAGTAGCCATTCGTTTTAATGTCAGTACAAAGAATACCGATACAAAGATGTAGATATCTTATAGCAGAATAAAGTATATGAATGCTAATAAACATATAATAACGACGAAGAAGAGCGTAGCAGGGCTTGGTTTTGTCCGTGATGGTGCGAACCTCTTCATGGCGTCCGAGCGTACTGTGCTCAGAGTGGTTGCGTACATCAAGTCCTCGTCACCGCGCAGGAGTGTCTCCCTCGCGTCCGCATGCTTGGCGAACGGCCCGACCAGGCGATAACAGGCTGGTAACCACGTGCCGAAGTAGAAGCGGATTACAAGCTTGGGGTGGGTGAGCAGCAGGTCCCAGAGACTGGGCAGGGCGCCGATGACTCGGGCCAGCTCGTCGTTATAAGTGCATGGTACAATCTGGAATAGGACATCACCCATTGTTTATTATGGAAACATGAACGGTGCACTATGAGTGTTTTTAATGGAAATAACAACAATAATACATTGTCTTTTCTACCCCGTGATCATGAATCTGATTCATGAATAGGACGTGTGGAATCGAAACATTTCCTGCCCAGATCTTCAGCAAACGGTTATAGTCAATTTAAATGTATGCCCCCGTGAAAGAATGCCATAACTTATAATGGGATTGTTGTCATAATTAAACTATGTACCTCCCCCATTCCTGTCACCTTTTGTCATCCCGTCACTAATTGTCTAACCTCTAGCTCTCACGCTCTCCATTTTTCTAAAAACAGACAATCATTTTAATCGACATATCATTGACGGAAGAGTACTAGCAAAAAGAGTTACCCAACGTTCAATAATCTTAAGTGAGTTCTCGATTATATTAACGTTATTAAACAAACACACAAATCATCTTGTACTCCGATATTATAGCGTTTGTGTCGTTATCATACATTATTACCACGTTTTATTAAATGTGTGATGATAATGATGTTATCAATGATAATAAAGAACAACATAACAGTCGTTCCCTAGTAGCAATAGCGCACTATATCAGTTTGAAGAATCATTCCAAGTGGGAGGCCGCGGGCATAGCGCCTTAATTAATTATGCGAATTGTCAGTCCCGCGCGCGAGGATCGACGCTCCGTTAATACCGCATTTCAGTAGTATAGAGCGCGTAGGCCTAACAAACTGCCTATAGCGCATGGTAAATCGTCCACCAGGGGCCTCTCCCGCTCTTATAGATAATTTTGACCGTTTGACGCCTTCATGCATGCTATAATTATAGACGCATAGTTGCACTACTTAGTCCAAAATGTCTATGCAAAGACAAACTTCCTTGACTAATCACTTCAAGCTAAATGCACCCGTTCCAAGGCCTACTGTTGATGATCATGATTGTAAGAGCACCAGTCATCTTCTCCAGAGTCGACATCTGCATCAATTGAGCATAGGCCTACTGAACCTAACCCAAGGGACCCGGTGTCGTGCGCGGTACTTGAAAAATGGGCGACAACAGGCGGTGGACAGGGGAGGGGGGACATGCCCCCCCCCCCCCCCCATACATTTTAAAGTCTGTCTCGGATATCGCTTTGCTCCATCGCAATGCCCCTCCCACTTTAGAGAACCTTTTGCCCCCTTATTGAAAATGATCCTTCTGCATTAAGCGCACCATTAATACAGATCCACCTAACCAGACAATGTACGCCAGAAACAACAGTTCCACCAGGAGATACACATTGGATCAACAGCGTGAGTTTAAGTGTGTCCACGGGCGTTTGATCCCGGGGGATAGGGCAGGGGCGTCGATCTGTCCGGAAAACACAATACATTGATGGGGCGAGCTATTGTTCACAAACAATGCTCGCCCCCCACCCCCCCCCCCAATGCATTGTGTTTTCCGAACAGATCGACGCCCCTGGGATAGGGCATATATCCCCCACTTTTTGATGGGGGGGTGGTGGACTGTACAAGTACAAACAATCCCCACTTTTTTCGAAGTTAAATCTTTTAAAAATCTTACAAAATGCATAATAACATTAATAATGATAAGGACCATACTTCTAAAACCCCCTCCCACACCCTCCCCCAAATAAGTATACACATACACGGACGATGTGAGCGTATTTGAGTCTGGTGTTTGTGTAGGTTCGATTGTGTTTGTATACTAATATATATATAGTGGTCTAATCATGAGGGAGATGAATTAAGATATGATTTCTTTAATTTAATATTATCAAATTTCCTTCCAAGGTATGCACCAGATTGCATTATTTCGAGTGAAAATTTGCAAAAGCTCCCTACCGTGGGAGGGGGAACACACCCTCCCCCCCCCCCCCCCCCCCCTCGTGCGCTTCGCGCCCTCGTTTTTGGTCGCTCCGCTCCCTCGCAGTTGTGCCCCCAATCCGTTGACCCTCGCTACGCCACTGTCTCTCCCATGAAATAGTCGACAATTATTACGTTAACACCGAGATAAAAGGGATCTTATACAGGCGAAGGAGGTGTATAATATACTGACTATAATTACCCCCTTCCTAAATCTCGATATTAACGATATCAGCGAGATTTGGTAGCCGTTAAGGGTAATAAGGGTATCATTAGGGGTAATTTAATATCTGCATTGTTATATTAAAAAGAGAAGTAAACATACAAACATGAATCTTACTAGGGCTCTGTAGTTACCATGCTGACGGTACAACCTCTCTTTCCTTCGGTTGATATCGTCCAACATATTAGCGAGTTTCGGCAGCTGCAGCGCTCCTCTAAACAGCTGGACAGCCAGCTGCGCCTGTAGTTCTGCGCTCGATGCCGCAGAACCCAGCGTTCCGATCAGACCGATCGCTGCTAGGGTCGGGTGCTCCAGACGCGGAGGGATGCAGTGGAGATAGAGATCCATCTTCTGATGATCGGCTAAATAATAGTTAAAGATACCGGACCAATGTCAGACAAAACGCACATCAGATATAGGTCCGTATATCATGTACGCATAATCAACTTGATCATATTAAGTTTTCATCCATTAAATTACTTTGAAATCACATTAAAGGGATAGTTGAGTTTTGGTATAGAGAGCGCTACACATAATTTTGTTTGTGAGATAATGACAAACTGTGTGTCAAATTTCAAAGAGCATACAGTTTTAATGACAGAATAAACTTTATTTGATCAAAATCGGTTCAGAAACGGCTGAAATATCCATTAACATAGCACAGTTGTAATAAATGTGGAGCCCCACAAATATTCGATAATTTTGAACCAGCCGTTTTTTGTTTGTTAATGCTTCCTCTTTTCAAAAATTTACAAGAGGTTTTCAAATAGTTGTTGATTATCTCTCTATCTAATCACTATTTCAACAAAACATCACATGCACAATGTTTTATTTTAAATGGTTGAAACCAATGAGTTTTTAGAGAGCGCCCTCTTGAGTTTTAACGGCTCTTTTTGAATGATAACAGGCTTTTTACTTAGTCTTTTGTAATGTTGTATTCCTTCCGAGCATGGTGGAGTTATAACTATTAGTTTCTAATGTAATGGTGCAGGTTTTGGTTACTAAAATTAAGTTTTTACCAAAACTGTACTCTCTTTACCAAAACTCAATTATCCCTTTAAAAAACTTACGTCAAAGACAATAATATTATTTTGGTAATATATTTCTTTGGCGATAGTTTTCCAATCAATAGGACATTAAATAAACGAACAAAACTCACTTGAAATTATATTTTTGTCAATGAATGGCATGTTGATGTTGAAGCCTGTTGCGTATATGACACAATCAACATCCACCATCTCTGAACCGTCTTCGAATATGACCTTTGACCCTTCATAGCGCCGCAAGCCACTCTTGACGTTGACGGATCCGCTGAGTATCTTGATCGGGAGGTTGTCGTTTATCATGGGGAATCGCTTCATAGGGTGTCTGCTGCTTAGGAGGCCCAGACCTTCTAGATCCACAAAAGAGCTCATCATTTTCTTCACCAGAGGAAGTTTTATCCAGTCAGGAGTCTTATGCATCCAGCGCTGGTTTCCAAAGATGTCGCCGGGCTTTGTCCCCACGATTCGTGGCGCGATCCAGGCACCATCTCGTAGGCTCAACGCGACCTACATCATTCATATGTGGGAGAAAGGGTAAATATACATCTCGGCTCAATTCTTTTACGATTTTTTTAGTTTACTTCAATTGTATTATAACTGTAGAAACTTGTACAGTTTTGGTTAATTACACACGGTAATAGTCATAGTTGTTTTAAGAAAAGGTGATGATAGCAATTATATCAAAGACCAGGGCCCCGTTGCAGAAAGAGATACAATCGATTGGAAGTTGCAATCAATCGTATTCGTAAGTCAGATCACGCGTTCTAGATGCGCAAATCTGATTGGTTGAAACACGTACATTTTCTGACTTACGATCAATCGTAACTTACAATCGATTGTATCTCTTTCTGCAACGGGGCCCAGGAAAGGCGAAATATAATACTGACTGTGATAATACCATGGGGAGTGTATTACCTTTTTAGCATAGTTACTACACAGAACAGCGATATCTCCAGCAGAATGACTTGAACCTGCAATGGAAGAACAGTCATATCAATATGTAATAATAAAATAGTTGGAGAGGGAGGGGGGGGGGGGGGGGGCAAAACCGAGTGCGAGAAAAACAAGCATAGTTATGCCGGCATTCATTTAGTCAAATCGAGGTTTTAAACGTGCACCTGTAAAGGGTCAGATATTGCCTAAAGATACATTTGAGACTCCAATCCTATACCAAAATCATGGTAAAATATGTCTGAATGATGTGTGAAAGTTTTATTAAAAAAGAACACTGCTTTCCTGGTTAAAACAGCGAAAATTTGCGTCAGCTTTTACAACTAATTACAGTATGACGCTTATGACGTTTGTGACCGCCTGTAGACGCTCTTGAGCTGAATGATTATCAATTATAGATATATTTATACAAAAGGGGCATTTAAAAAGATCTAACCCTTTTTTATTCTTCTCTTACAATAAGCTAAACAACACGGGTAGAAGAGAAATGTGGAAGCTCAAAGTAATTTTTGTGTAGTCACTTTACAGGTGCATCTTTAATTTCAATGATTTCACCAAATGGAAATAGATTTGCTTACAATATACAATATACATGACAAAGGAGAACTCTGATAAGTTACCATACTAGTTCCAAGTAGAAACCAGAAGTATAATTAAAATTAAAAGTGTAAGCATTTCATTTATTTTTTGAAAATCATCGAATGAATGTGGAATACCATATTTATTCCGATCGGATATATTTATTGATATTTCAGCTGTTTCTGAACTGATTTTGATCAAATAAAGTACACTGTTAAAACGCTGTGTAAACAAATTCAACAACTTGTTGAACATTTTCAACAACCGCTGTTTAACATATGAACCATCCAACTGTTGTTGAAAACATTAAACAACCCCACCCCAGTTGTTTAAAGTTTACACAACTGTTGTTTTAATTTTTTCAACAACTGTTGTTTAAAATAAATTTCAACAACCCTTTTGTTGAAATAGCAAATACAAAAAGGATTGTACTAAAAAGCGCAAGGTCGGAATCGAACCGGGGGTCTTTGGGTTATAAGGCTAACTCGGTTCGCTTGGTCTGCTGGGGGACAAAAGGGACAAAAGAGTGATTTCGCAGTCGAAACTATCACGTGATTTAACACTTGTCAACAACGCTTGAACAATGGTCGCTTTACACAACCCTTCTTTCTACAACTATTCATGCTACACCTAAAGTTGTATAAAAAGATTCAACAACCATTTTTACACAGCGTTTTAACAGTGTATTATGTCATTAAAATGGTATGCTCTTTCAAATGTACCTCACAAAAAATATTTCTTGAAGCGCCCTCTATACCACAACTCAACTATCCCTTTAAGTAAAAAATAATTTCCCTGGATGTATGTCTCAGAATTAAACATAAGGTCTCTGCTCTTAAATAATGGCCTCAATTTCTAGAACGGCAGCTTCGTCAGTGTCAAAACAAAGATATTGAGGTGCAACTGTTGGGTTTCGGGCAAATATTGACTTCTCATAAGATTTATGTTAACCTTTATATGGGTTGACACAAAAAAAGCCCCCCCCCCCCCCCCCCTGCTTACACGACTCAACCAGTAGTCTCAGTCTATAGGTCCCGTTTTTGTAAATTACGCACCCCCCTTGAACAATTCTGGCTACGGGCCTGTGTACTACTGTATTGACATTATTCATGCACGATATTTAAACCAATCTGAGGTTATACAATCAACCATTCTTCAAAATTGAAACATTACGTATTACAAAATAATTTCCGGTTTATATAATTCACTAATAATGAAAAACAAAAGAAGTAATACTATTTTGATTACAGACCGACAACAAGAACTGTTTTGTCTTTGAAATCATCTCCTCGCAGAAACTGACAACTGTGTAGGATTTGACCCTTGAAACCATCGGCGCCGGGGTAATTCGGTACATAGCCTGATGATAACAAACCAGCACATACCAGAACAGCATCAAATGTCTGCATTAAAATAAAAGGATTAACACATCATTATTATACAATTATTACAGAAGACAATAATAGAAAGAGGATCGTCGTAGGTTGTAATGGTTCGGGTCTTCTTCTTTTTTTTATCTGTGTGTGTATGTGCGCGCGTACGTGCATGTGTATTGTGTAGTGTGTCCTTATGCTTGCGTATGTGTGTTCATAGTCATTAAAGCGAGGACAGATGACCAAGAAAAATTCACTGAAAAATGTATTGAACTCGGAAGAGAGTAATGTATGAGAGTCCATAATGTCAAAATAATAATAATAATAATACACAGTTTTTACATATTGCAAATGCACGTCCGTATGCGCTGTAGTATTACCCTGGTCGTTACTGGTACAGTTCAAACCCGCACAATTATCTTGCGCACCATCTCAACTCCCCGAGGAGCATACTAGCCAATGGCAGCCATATGATAGCGCCCAGGCTAATTAACACCCAACCAGGGACCCATTTATACTCCTGGGTAGAGAGCAGCAATACGGATTAAATGTGTTTGTGCTTAATTTTCGTCAGGTGTTGGATGTATGTCAAAGAAGGTCATGTCACGTGTTTGTGTGCGTGTGTGTGTATGGGTGTGTCTGTGCGTGTGTGTGTATGCATTCATGATTTGTGTATGTAAATATGTGTGTATGTATGAATGTGTGCATACATACATGTATGTGTGTGTGTGTGTGTGTGTGTGTGTGTGTGTGTGCGCGTGTGCGTGTTTGGGTGCGTGTGCGCGCGTGTGTATGTGTGCGTGCGTGTGTGTTTGTGTGTGTGTGTGTGTGTGTGTGTGTGTGCGTGTGTGTGTTTGTGTGTGAGTGTATGTGTGTTGTTGTTTTTTTGGGGGGGGGTAGGGCGGTAGGGGTGGTAGGGGCAGGGGCGTATTAAGTTAATTGTAAAATTTTTCCTTTTCCTTGACCTTTCACAATTAAGTGTTGCTTGTAAGTATGTTTTTTTTTGTATTGTTTCTTTTAAAGAATGCACTGTTTATTATGTTTGGTCAAGCTTTATGATACTTATGATATTTATATTTTATTTGTGTAAGATTTATGACATTTATAATATTTATATATTTAATTTAATTACTCATTTTGATTTTTTTTTTTTTTTTTGGTGCATTGATACTATGTGATACTATGTAATAATCTTACTAGTGTATAAGTCTTGTTATATCCCTCATAAGATCGTTTTACCATTGTATTTGACAAATGATAGTTTTGGACAACACGCACAATCCCCGCGCAATCACTTGACCGGGCTGTTAGCAAAAAATTAACACTAAAAGTTCGTTACGCGTTCGTCCCATAGATCATGTGTTTAAGCAAAATGCACACGCGATCAAATTTGTGCAGTGCTCTATGGCGCACACGTTCTAGTCACGTGATTGCCATTGCTGGTAAAAACTAACACCCTAGGAAGAAGAACGCCAAGACAGCCAATAAGCACATCCGTGGGAGCGTTATCACGCATTCATTGAGTATGTGCGCAACTGCCAGCGCGTTGGTGCGCACTCGGTTTTGCGTCTTTGTGATTGTATGCGCAAAATAACAATGACTTTAAGCGTATTAGATGCGCCCAGGTTCTGGAGGCTCATCTGGCTTCATTAATGTCGATTGATTTTTATATCAAAATTTACAAGCGATTTTATGAAATATTCAAGAGATTTTCACTTATTTTGCTATAAGCTGAACACAATCACTGATATTGATGAGTGATATAAAACAACTAACGAATGTGCTTGATTGTGATAGGCAATCTATTACCTCGGTGGGCTCAAAATGACTATTACCCTCAGCTACGCTTCGGGTAATAATCATTTTGAGCCCACCTCGGTAATAGATTTGACTATCACAAGAAGCCCATTCGTTAGTTGTATATTAATTTGCATTATATCCCTCATAAGATCGTTTTACCATTGTGTTTGACAAATGATAGTTTTGGACAACACGCGCAATCCCCGCGCAATCATGTGACCGGGCTGTTAGCAAAAAATTAACACTAAAAGTTCGTTACGCGTTCGTCCCATAGATCATGTGTTTAAGCAAAATGCACACGCGATCAAATTTGTGCAGTACTCTATGGCGCACACGTTCTAGTCACGTGATTGACATTGCTGGTAAAAACTAACACCCTGGGAAGAAGAACGCCAAGACAGCCAATAAGCACATCCGTGGGAGCGCTAGCACGCATTCATCGCGTATGTGCGCAACTGCCAGCGCGTTGGTGCGCACTCAGTTTTGCGTCTTTGTGATTGTGTGCGCAAAATAACAATGACTTTAAGCGTATTAGATGCGCCGTGGTTCTGGAGGCTCATATACTGGCTTCATTAATGTCGATTGATTTTTATATCAAAATTTACAAGCGATTTTATGAAATATTCAGAGATTATCACTTATTTTGCTATAAGCTGAACACAATCACTGATATTGATGAGTGATATAAAACAACTAACGAATGTGCTTGATTGTGATAGGCAATCTATTACCTCGGTGGGCTCAAAATGACTATTACCCTCAGCTACGCTTCGGGTAATAATCATTTTGAGCCCACCTCGGTAATAGATTTGACTATCACAAGAAGCCCATTCGTTAGTTGTATATTAACAAGGGGAAGAGGAAAAAGGAAGAAAATAAAATGTAGTGCTTGGGCGGGGATGGGTTCTTTCTTGGGTTTAAGGGGGGGTGGGGGGAGTAATCATGTCGTTTTCTCTTTTTTAGCTTTTAAACCTCCATTATGTTTATTTCATGGTATGTGAATTGAATATTACTTGATCTGTATTTGTATTAATATTGTTTTTTTGTTTTTTTCAATGTAAGAATCATTTGTACTTTATATTCATTATACTATAATTGTTGTATTTCTTAAAGTGATCCGTGTAAAGTGTCAGATATTGCACAAACTGACATTTGAGACTTCAATCCTATATCAATATCATTGTAAAATAGAATTGAAAGATTTGTGAAAGTTTGAAAGAAAACGAACACTGTTTACCTAGTGAAAAGACGAATATTGAGTTCATATTTTATCACCGAATACTGATGGTCTGTTGTAGATTTGTTGCAGTAAAAATCATCCGGAAAAATTAACGTGCACCCCGTACGTCCACGGTTGGACGCAGAAAGTCAAACACATACACAATAGTCCTCGGTTGGACGCAGAATATCAATGTGACACATATTAGTGTGTCCACGTTTGCATAGTACAAGGATTTAGGTCCTCGATTGACACGATTTACGGGTATGTTTGTGTTTGTGTATGTGTGTGTGTGTGTGTGTGTGTATTTGTGTGTGGCACTAATTGTGTACGTGTCTTTGGGGAGTATACAATCAATGAGACATAGCGATTTTGTTAAATTACTGTATACCAATACCTCTGTTTTCAACACGTTGCTGTGTCTGGTGCAAACAGTCCACTTCCCGGTCGATCTGAATTCTTCCGATTGTTTGACCTCTACGACCTCCGTTTCGAAACGGATGTGACGTCGAAGGTCAAAGTGGTTCGCGTAATCGTCAAGGTATCGGACAACATCGGGGACCTGTAGCCATGCGCAAAAAGTAGTAAATACATTTTTATTTGGTATTGTATTTATTGTGTGGCCGATAAATTCCCAGATCTGACATAACTGATAATTTGATATAATAAATTCGTTTACTACCAAAAGTACAGAGACAATCAGAAACCCGAAGCAAAGTTCAATTTGGAAGAACATACTCTTCTTCTTCTTCCAATAAAGTGCAGCTTCAGACTTGAAGATTACGCACTGTTTGTGCATGTGTGGGACGTGTGTGCGCACCAGTTCCACCTCACAAGTTGGTGCATTTATTTACAAGTTTGTGCAAGTAAAAACAATCATATCTTGACTGTTGTGTAGTTTAGGGGTATATTACCCTCACCAAGGCCTTGAATGCCTCTACAGAGGGTGAGGTGGCAGGATCCATCGGTAAGCTGTTCCAGTCTTTGATGGTTCTGGGAAAGAACGATGAGGTGAAGGCTTGACTGGTACATGATGAAGCAATGGACCGGGATCCGTGCCCCCTGGTTACTGATGTTGATTTGCTGAGGTATTGTTGCCAGTTGATATCAACAAGATCAAAGCGGATGCGATACAGCATGACGAGACGGTTCTGGAGACGTCTGTTTGCAAGAGTTTGCCATTGCAGTTTGTTGATCATGGCTGTGACACTGCTGGTGCGGTTGTAGTCACCACAGACGTATCGGGCACTTCTCCGTTGAACCATTTCAACCTTGTTGACATTCCTCTGGGTATGTGGATCCCATGCTGTTGCAGCATATTCCACGATTGGTCGAACATAGGTGAAGTAGGTAGCTTGTTTGATCTTGGGCTTGCAGCGGCCGAGGTTACGGCGAAGGAAGGCGCAAACAGAGTTTGCTCTCTTGACTGTGACATCAACGTGGGTGTTGAAATTCAACTTCTGGTCGATGTGGACACCAAGGTACTTGGCAGAATTGACTTCTTCAAGGTGATGATCACGTATGTTGATGATCACTGTATCAAGCAAAACCTGCTTTTTAGAGAGATCCTGTCATCTACCCACATAAACCCCCAATAAGATAAATAGGCACATTTAGTAGTACTCTAATCCTTATTCAAACAATTTTTCTTCATAATTATTAGTAAGAAGAAAACAAATTTCCATAAAATATTCATTACCATTTTCATCGCAAATACGAAAAATCGGCACAAATGCATTTCTGTCAAAATCGCATACAAACATTAATTACTCGAGATCTGCCAAAGTAAAATAAAGAAAAACATCATGGATCATGACACCAAATAACTTTTAAAATGTTGACATTATCATTTTCTTATACACACGTGGTACTTAAAAAATGACGTGTTTAAAAATTAAACAACATGTGAGTTAGCAAGGTGACGTACACCAATTTATGCAAGATAAATTTTTTTTAAATAACAAATTAAACAGTAGTTTCACTTTCATGAGTAGCATATACCGTTAAAAAGGGCGGCGCTTCCCTTGGGTAGGAAAAGTCCGTGAAGCTCATGGTCGCTTTGCTGACATTGGTGATCATCCCCTTATACACATGGGCGGGTCCATGGGGGTCCGTACCCATCTCCTTGGGAAGCACCCAAATGCCTCCTTAAAACGGATCGGATGATGGAGCAGGGAGTGGCAGTTATGTTTCCATGGCATGAAAAATATAATGATTATAAAAGATAATAGTAATGATGATGATGATGATAATAATAATGTTAATAATACTCATACTATTAATAATAATACAAATAATTATCACAAAAATAATAATGATAATATTAATAATAATAATAATAATAATAATAATAATAATAATAATAATAATAATAATAATAATAATAATAATAATAATAACAACAATAATAGTAATAATAATAATAATAATAATCCAAAGGGATCTAGAAACTTTGTTGAGATGTGCAAAAACTGGCAAATCGTTTATAAAATGTGTAATTCTGTGAGATAATTATGTCCATTAAAGGGGTAGTTTAGTTTTGGTAGAGAGGGCGCTGCACATCACAATTTTTGTTGTGAGGTAATGAAAAACTCAGTGTCGAATTTGAGAGAACATGCAATTTTAATGGCAGAATAAACTTTATTTGGTCAAAATCGACCCAGAAACGGCTGAAATATCAATAAATATATCTGATCTTAATAATTATTTGGGGCCCAAATAATTAGATGATTTTTAGAAAAAATTTTTTAAATGCTTGCACTTTTTCAAAAATTTTCAAAAGCATTTTAAAAATAGTTGTTGATGATCTCTCTATTTAATCATTATATCAATAAAACATCACATGCATAATTTTGTATGAAAAATGGTTGAAACCAATGCCTTTTTAAAAAGCGCCCTCTTGTGTTTTAATGGCTCTTTTTTTAATGATAACATGCTTTTTACTTAGTCGTTTGTCATTTTGTATACCTTTCGAGCATGGTGGAGTTGTAACTATTAGTTTACAATGTTACTGTGCAGGTTTTGGCTACTAAAGTTCAGCCTTACCAAAACTAAACTACCCCTTTAAGTAATGTATGAAAATTTCATTAAAAATTAATATCATATGACCGAGTAATGAGCGAAAATGTGAATATTGTTGCTAACTCATTGCACTGAATTTGTTCACGGCCATTATCAACTGGATAATTATGATTAATCTGAATACTTCAATCCTAGTACATATCGTTATAACGGCCAGAAAAGAAATTTCGAAAACCGAAACTGTTCCATGCTTCTCTTGGTAATACAAAATTACACCGAGGTACGTGAGAAGCGCTAGAGTTCCGATTAAGATCCCTTTAATATAATTACACATAATACTGATAATGTCATGATTTAAGCTCCCTGTCTCGAAAGCTAGGGCGAGATGTTTGGGGACGAGTTATATGGAGGTCGAGTTTCATTCAAAGTCAGGTGATCTGGGATAGATTAAAATTATATATACTCGTCTTTTATATTATAGTATAATACTCATCTATATATCCCATTGAAAACACCACTACGTTCCACATCATTAACAGTCGATCGACTTGTCGTGTCTGTCCGGTTTACGTAGGCCATATAGAGTTATATCAGACATATTATATAAACCAACACTAAACGGGGTTTTCTTGAATAAATCTGACATACGAATCGATGATAATGATAATAATCATTGTATGGGCAAAATCTATAACCCAATACTGTATTATGAGTTTATAACATAATATGGGCTTAGGGAATAATATGAATAGACTGTCAGTGTCATATATGAATATGTAATGACCATAGAGTATAATATGCAACTATAATTATCATGGTCATGACATAATCATTATACTATAATGTTGACATGTCGGCTTCCACATATACTTACCAATATTGTTGCTCATTTCCAAACATACTGGTTCCAGCCCCCCTTCCAAGCAAGTCTTGATTGACACCAACCCCGACACTCCTGCCCCTATCACCGCCACTCGCTTCATCTTCAAGGGATCCATGTCTAGAGCACAGAATCGAATCGGTGTATAAATATATAGGAGCACCCCTGCAAGTCAATTTAGGAGCTTACTGAGTACGTAATATAATGTACGGAGACACATCCGATTTGTTGTATCATCGTCATGGGTGGTTGAATTTCGTTGGTGAGCCGTGTAGCCTACTATGCGTATCGAATCCCGTTTGAATCCCATTTTCTTTTAAAGGGATAGTACAGTTTTGGTAAGGCGGAACTTTAGTAACCAAACCTGCACAGTAACATTATAAACGAATAGTTATAACTCCACCATACTCGAAAGGTATACAAAATTACAAACGACTAAATAAGTAAAAAGCCTGTTATCATTAAAAAAAGAGCCATTAAAACACAAGAGGGCGGCATTGGTTTTAACCATTTTTTATACAAAATTATGCATGTGATGTTTCATTGAAATAATGATTAAATAGAGAGATCATCAACAATTATTTTAAAAAACGCTTTTGAAAATTTTTGAAAAAGTGTAAGCATTTTTTAAATTTTTTGAAAAAATCGTCTAATTATTTGGGCCCCAACTAATTATAAGATCAGATATATTTATTGATATTTCAGCCGTTTCTGGACTGATTTTGACCAAATAAAGTTTATTCTGGCATTAAAATTGCATGTTCTCTGAAATTTGACACTCAGTTTGTCATTACCTCACAAAAATATTGTGATAGGCAGCGCTCTCTCTACCAAAACTGAACTACCCCTTTAATCACCCTATAATATACGGTACACGTACTTGACCTTGTTATTCACAAACATGACAAAGGTTTTGAGGATTTTGACATTGTTACGATATAATCCCTTTCAGATGCCGTCTGGAAATAAATTACAGATGTCATATCATTTGTCAAGTTAAATGGATGTTTTATGGCCAAGTGATGATCAAAAATGCAAAGTGATAATTATTTGCTAACTCATTGCACTAACTTTTTAGTTTTTACACAGTTTTATCTATCCATGCGGTAGATGGACTTCAATCATACATCTTGATAAGGGAAGAGAAATTTGGAAAACCAAAAGCTGTTCCATGCTTCTATTGGTAATACGAATACTAGGAGAAATGTGAGAACCTCTAGAGTTCCAACTTCCAAGTAGGTTTTGAGGATTTTTACATGGTTACGATATAATTCCTTTCAGATGCAAAGTTGCGCCTTTTTTTTAAAACTTAGCGCGGAAGTGCGTACAAAGTTTTTTGTTGTTTTTTATCGCTGAAACAAAACAAAAAAAATCGACAAATTTATGGGGGAAAAGCACCGTGCAAGTTTGGTGAAAAAAAAGAAAAAAGAAGCAAGTGAAGTCCTAAAAGGTTAGACTTGACTTTTGCAACACTGCGCAGCCGCAGCCCATTCAAAATGTGGAACCGTGCACCGTCCTTTATCTGTTTAAATGTGTAGTGTAAAATTACACCTTGAGCGGTGCAATATGTTCCCCCCGAAATAAAGATTCGGGTCGGGATTCGGGTGCAACTTTAATTCAAATTGCATAATGGTAAACATGCATAAGCAATTTTTTAGGTGCTGCCAAAGTGTGGTAAAAAAAAATCGATTACACTGTGTAGCAATAAGAATTAGTACACATGTATAAGCTTGCCTGCATTTGGGAGTTGATTTACATAAGTATGTAATTCATGGTTCCTTTTGTTATTGGCTAGGCTAATTGGCAACTTTTTTATAATAATAACAAAATAGGCCTACTAGAACTACCATAATTTGGGAATTGATACTCAAAACAAAGGCTAAAAAAAGTCATGTTCATTTGTCCACATTTAGTTTCATGAATGATTACAAGCACACTCATGCACCACCACCCCCCCCCCCCCCCCCCCCCCCACCTCCTCCGGTACTATACCCCCAATGAATTGTGCAGACATATCAGATCAGAAGATTCATAGCACGAATACGCGCGCGTTAAACCTTTTTCCGTACAATTGCGCGTGCGCGTGCATTGACGAAAATGGCGACGCTCACGGCGGGAAAGAAAAACGTGCGCCACAGGGATCGAGACGATCCCAAGACAACAAGAAACCTCGATCGGCTGTCGAGTTCATTAGTAGAGCCAGGGGATTCAACAATGGCTGATATCTGGAAAGTATGTTTTTGCCCTAAATTTAATTGCTTTGCCTTTGCCTTTGATATGTCGACTGTAGCGAGCATTTATCGTGGTCCTGTCCCGGTCCTGTCGCTCAAACTTCACTTTTTTAATTTGTATTGCCCCACTCGTTCACTTTTGTGATAGTGATGTTGAACGAGTCTTTGCTTTGAGTTCGTTCACTTTTGAATTGTGATGGTGATGTTGAACGAGTCTTTGCTTTGAGTTTGAATTAACCCTTTGTCAAATTGAACCAATCACTTGAAGCTTTCACACTTGTACCTTGTCCTTGGGTTATGAAATTGGTTTTTATTTTGTATATGTATCTCTAATTTATTATGGAGATATTTGAGATTGAATTTTTTAAGCGTTCCGGGAAGTTTGTAATTGTAGCTCAAGTCAAGAGTCAAGACAAGAGTCGAGTCAAAACAAAAGTGTCCGAATTCGGAAACTTCGTCTTCGATAGCTACAAGCCTACAATGTAGCCTTAGCCCTTAGGCTAAGCCCACCAGCTTTCCTCGCCTATGCATGATGGGGGCATCAAAGTTTGCGCACATAACTTTTAATGCAACATTTTGGAAAGAAATTCACTGATCTTTATCACGATTTTCATACCAGTTTAATTCAGAATATTCTGTCATGTCTATAATAAATGAACATGTTTTCGTTTTGAGATTGCTCGAGTCAATGTCAATAAATAAAGACAATGTATTTGATCTATTTGGTCCGGTTTTTGAAACCCTTTCATTTTAATCGGTAAAGAAAAAAGGGCAATCAAAGTTTGCGCTAAAAACCAAGCGAAAACCTCACAACATCATTTTCAGAAAAGAACAGTATCTTCAGAATTAGACTTTAATGAATCATTTTGAACTAGAGTAAATGTGTAAAAGTAAATCTGTGCAGGGAAAAAAATACATGATGGCTCAGGGCTAATTTGCCCCCGAAATGCCAAAAAGAGCCCCCAAAAATTTGCATTGAGTTCAGTGTAAATCAAATTTTAGAGTGTTATTTTCATGCAGGCAAGCTTAGAAAGTTGCCACCGAAAAATAATGTTTGTTTTTTTTCCCCCTGGTTTTGTGTATTTCCTGTTGGTGGGCGCAGATCCACAAATCACAAGTCCTAGAGTCCTAGATATTTTGTCAAAGAAAGACAATATCTTACCTGTCAAGTTTCAAGTATGTATAATTTGTAGATGTGGGTTGGGCCACATGTGCATTATCCTATCAATTGTTTTAATTGTTATAATTTGTATTTCTCAGATCTAAAACTCACAGTTGTTTAAATGACATATCCTGTTTTGTATTTTCAGTACTCGCATCGCCCAGATGCGTCATTTAACCCAGAGAGTATGAATAGATCCATAGACCAAAGGAGGGAAAGGCGACATCAAATGAGGTATGTTTTTTGTCGAGCCCACCTAGGTGGAGGGAGACTAGTAAGGGGTCCAAATTGCATCTGTCTGTCCTCCGTCCATGACCCTTACAAAAACTTGAATAACTTTCCAACCCTGCATCTGTTTGTGACCAAACTTTATCGGTAGATGCCCTATATTGGCCTCCATGATATTCTGGGGTCAAAGGTCACATAAGTAGGTCAAAGGTCAAATGAGGTCCAATGTTGCATGAATGCACGCAAGTGGGCGAGACACTTTACGGCTATCGCCTTGTTTTAGAAATCCATGATTGCAAGGTTCCATTTCTTGCTGTAAAAGTGTAAATGAAAGTTCAACATGTGTCAAGATTGAATATGTTCAGCAGCGTAAATATGAAAGCAAAGATCAAATCACTGAGGTAGGCTTCAAATAAAAAGATGGGAAATTGCACTTGCCTATAAACACAATGTCTACTCTTTTGGGAGAAATCCTTTATGTTTGGGAGTGGAAGTATGCCTTAGTTTTAAGCCTTCAAGGCAAAGTTATGTCTTTATTTATTATGTTATCTGAAGAAATCTTATGAATGCTGAACACATACACTGGCCCACCTACATGGGGCCAGTAGATTTTTAAATGGGGCCTGCAAAAATATATATTTTTAAGCACAATTAAGTAGCTCTAGATTTTCAAACTGATGATAGCAGAATGAGAAAATCTTGTTTTCTTATCTTCCATGGATGTGAAACCTAACCCATGTCGTATTTATTTTTACATTTTGTGAAATTTTTAATAGGGAGACACAGTTTGGGGCCTCCAAAAAATTGAGACAAATTTATATTATTTGCTGGTAAAAAGGGTAATTGCAAAACCTTGTATTAATGTAATCCATTCCATCAGTATTATTTGTATGCCTCCATCAATGCAGTTGCCGGAGGCATAATGTTTTCAGGTTGTTTTGTCTGTCCCATTTGTTTGATGTTGATTTGAAAGCTATCCCATTGTTTTTTGTTGCAGGCAAGGAGATATGTCATTCAGCTTCCTGGACAGGTCGGTTGAAACCAGGGAGGAGGTGAGGAGCAACGTGCTGCAGAATGAACGCATCCGGAAATGTATCCTTTCTCTAAATCACAGGGCTTGACACCCGCACTTGCCCGATTGTTTTGTTTTTTTTTTGTTTTTTTTGGGGGGGGGGGGGGGGGGTGGGAGGGGGGCACCAGTTTATGTTTTTTTGGCTACTGGAATTAAGAAACAAATATTGGCTTCTACTTGCCCTACATAGCCGCGAAGAGACACAGTTAATTTCTAATATGGTCTAATCTGTAACCTATTCCCTGCTCTACATAAATAAGTCAAATGTACAGTCAAACCAGAGTATAGTGACCACCGAAGGGGAACAAGAAAGATGGCCACTGTAGTAGTGTTGTCGCTGAGTCCCGGGTACCCGGGTCCCGCCGAAAAATGTCGAGTCCCGGGCACAAAAATCGATACTCGATTTCCCGAAAAAAGGGGAAGTCCCCTCATTGAACGCCAGAGCTTTCATGTTTGTCACTGTTTTCAATGTTTGTCACTTGAATGAACATGTTTTCCCAGCTGGCGTGACATGCCGATCGTGTAATAAACAAATGGGTAAATTTCAGGTACCCGGGACTCGCCCGAAAAATTATCGCGAGTCCCGGGTAGTAAATACTCCCGAAAACGACAACACTACACTGTAGACAGGTGACCTCTAAAAACAGGTTAAATAACTCTGTTCAGCTCTGCATGGGGATCACTTTCATTTTATTTGTAAGGAAGAAATGTTTGCCTTAACTTTCTGTCTCGGCAGCCATGGGTCTACTGGAGCAAGCTACGGGAGTGCAGAGTACCCCCGGACCCCAGACCAACATGTGGCCTTACAATCAGAGTGGGAAAGGATCCGAGATGAGACATAGAACATGTGAGTTTTAGATCTGTCAGGCCTTTGTTCTATAAAGTCTGCATAGCTCCTCGCTAGAAGGCCATAGCTTTACATTGCTTAGTTTCCAGAGAAACTGCAATAAAGCTTGGAGGATGTGCGCTTTCTTAGTAACCATGTTTTTTTTTGTCCTGTGCAGAGGTGTCTGTATAAAACTTCATGGCACAAATATTGCATGAATATGAACCAAAATGTGACTTATTTATTCAGTTTTTTTTTTTTTCCATGGAACAATAAACTTCTTACACCAACAAATTACAGATTGAATCATTTTGATTTTTATCTTTCTTTGACTGTGGTATTGTTTGACATGTCCTTGTTACAAATTTCTTCTGTCAAGTAGATTTTCTGACGATGAGAAAATGAGTATATTTTCCATAATTCCATGTTAAACTTTTTTTGAGCAGTCCAGGGAGTGAGATTTTAAAAAGTATATATTTCACAAATTGAATACAATTTTGGGGCCAGTAAACATTTGTTTCAGGCAACCAAAATAGATAAGAAATACATCTTGTACTGGCTCTAAAGGTGTGTAGCCTTTTTGTATGTGAAAACTGATCATTGATATGATTTTTTTTTAGCAAACTGCTTGTATTTAATTATTTCAATTTTATTTTGCTAACTTGACACACCTCGGAAGCCTACTATGACATCTGAATTTTGAAAGGAAATATATCTACTGGCTTGAACCCTTTTGTAGGTCATAACCGATCATTGATTTGACTAATTTTCTAACAAATCGTTTGTATTTTATGTTTTATTTTGTTAACTAGACACACCTCAGAAGCCTCCTATGACATCTGAATTTGATGTGTCGGACACCGTGGGAATCACTCCTGGGAGGTCCTTTCTCACACCTTCCTCAAAGGTAGGCATACATGTATAGTTCAGTTGCTACTTTGACCAACAGTGGTTTTGAGTTGAACTGAATTTCTTAGTTCGACTTAAATTTGTGATAGGCAATTTGTATCCTTGAGTTGAGGTATTCAAAGGCATACGTGCGAACAATAAAGTCAAGATTTACATCATGAACATGAATCTTGAAGTAGAAAGTATTAATGATTCATTGATTTCAATTAAACTGTATGTCATTTTTGTTAACAGTTTTAGCAACTAACAGATTTCCATAATATTATGTATAACTTATTAGTTCAATGCCACTTTATTATCTCTATGCTGCCCTCAGCCACAAAAGAACAATTTTCCACTGACTTTGTACATTGATTTTCACATTTGTTCATTCTTTTTGGATATCAATAGAACAGTTGAGCAAGTTCTATTGTTGGAGGGAAGATGTGTTTTTCACAACAACAAAAAACAATTCTGTTAGGAAACTTTGTTTAAGCAGAGAACCACCTGAGAAGGCAGCATGCATGATCTAAAATTAAATTTTAGAAAAACATAACTCTTGATTAGATTATCAACATCTACTCAAACTGTTGCTGTAAGGTTTCTAAAGTTGTTTTCTACTCATCCTTTTTGCTTAACTGATAGGGCAAACTTCTCTTTCAAACTGAGCAGTATTTCTGTGTTTGACAATTATTTTGTGCTTTCATAATCATGCCAGCTTTCCAGATCATTGGTGGAGCCTACACGTGACCTGCAGATCTCTTTGCTGTCAAGCCCCCAGTTTGATGCCAGCCAGGTCGATCAGACGGAAGACATGACGAGGGCAAACCTACTGCTGCAAGAAGATCCTGGCCTCCTAGGTAAGTGGATTCATGAAGGTTGACTGTCCTGACAATGTCTTGTGTAATCCAGGCCTCCTTGGTAAGTGGTGTTTGGATTCATGGAGGTTGACAGGTTGACTGTCCTGACGATGACTTGTTTAATCCAGGCCTCCTTGGTAAGTGGTGTTTGGATTCATGGAGGTTGACAGGTTGACTGTCCTGACAATGTCTTGTGTAATCCAGGCCTCCTTGGTAAGTGGTGTTTGGATTCATGAAGGTTGACAGGTTGACTGTCTTGACGATGACTTGTGTAATGAACCGGTCACAATGCTCAACAGACTCAACAGAGTTATTCTAATGGTTACGTTATGTTCCGTCTGTTTATTTTCTTAGACAATTTTATTTTCTTGTTTTTGTGTGAAGTTTGATACCATGAATCTGGTAGATTCAGCTGAAATTTTAGATTGATTACAGTAAAATCTAATTTGTATTGATAAATCGTCATATTTTTACATTTTTGTATTCAGCAACGGGAGGACTGTACGATGACTTCCTGAGTGTGTTCAAGAAACACCAGACCCTGACGGATGTGTTCACCCTGGTGGCAGAGTATGAGAGGCTGTGTCATGAACAAGTCACAATGCTCAACAGACTCATCACCAGAACAGTGCCTGGCCAAAAGAGGTATCAATGCCGATTCCCACTTTGATTCATTACAAAAATAGAAATGTAAACAATTGCTAAAAACTGCTTATCCGCTATAAAGGCAAACGTAATTACTGGCCCACTGGCCCGGGGCCAGTGAAATTACACTTGGGGCCAGCAAAATGTATGAAAGTCATATTTTGTTGGCCCGATTGGGCAAGAAGATTTTCAACCCAACATTGACAAAATGAAAAAATCTTGTGTTCCTTTATGTCATGCTTCATCTGTAATCACAGGTTTGATTAGGAAAGAGTAATATTTTGAAAAGTTAAAAGCTCTTACTCACGAAATACAATTTTGGGGCCAGTAAATTTTCGTTCTGGCAACCAGAATAGGGGAATAAACTATTTCACTGGCCCGACCGGGCCACTGACTAAAAAGGCGAGTGTGGAGCCCTGTTGAATGTAAGTCAAAGTTTATAGCCAAGCTTTCGAATCTAGCAGATCCGTCTTCTAGGCAAGAACTGACGAGTACAGTACGTGTCAGTTCTTGCCTAGACAAATGATCTGCTAGATATGAAAGCTTGGCTATATACCTTGACTTACATTTAGAAAAACTAGACAGTTATCTTAGACAAGTTGAAGGAATCAATCACTTAGTTCTTGTAAATTACTGTAATATGATTATCATAAATGGCCATCTCTGGTATCCACAAGAACTCTTCATCATCAGCTGTGCCACGTTTGTGGACGCTGTGTTCAGCGATGGCATACGAGTGACTTCTAAACTGTGTGGATGAGTATGAGAGGTTGTTTCTTGAACAGGTCAAAAGGCTGTATGTAACCAGAAAAGCTCATGGCCCCTTAAAAGTAATACATGCATTAAATTATGTTACCTAAATATCAACCTTATCCCAAAGAAGCTCAGTCTCTATGAAATACACATGTTATACCATAACAACATAATCAAGAATTGGTTTACAGGGCTATCATTAACTTTCAGGTGGCCAAAGTGACCAATAAAATAGACTCCCACAGTAGGCTTGTGTGTTGTAGATCATAATTCGATGGTGGCAAGTACAAGATTTTTTTTAGTGGCAAAATGAAATTTTTCTCTCCACCATTGGCACCTGGGCCTCTGCTAAAGGGTAATTTCTGGTTTATGTATGACATAATGTATGATGCAATGTGATTTCCTGTTTGCCCAGTTTCTCCCAAACGCTGCAAGTCCTTCGTCTCCTGAACCAAGAGAAGGCTACCTGGCGTCTGATTGGGTCGTTGTACCTGGACCGGCAGATGTCTCCAGAACAGCAGGACGAACTCTCAATGGCTGTCGATAGAATACATGTAAGTTTTTCTTGTTGTCGATAATTAGACAAATTGTTTATGGTTAACTATAAAGGTTTATTACAATAATGCTTGTTTCCTCTGGTATTCTTCCTTGTTTAAAAGCGATGCTAGACTTACTGGAAAGATTATATTTATATATGTTTTTTTAATGGAAGTTTGTGCCAAAAACTAACTCTAGGTTTCTAATCAAGCCTTTTTTGGTTTGTTAAAGGTATGGTGACAAGAAAACTGCCTCAAAATTGGGTTTTACTGTATCTAAGGTAGATTTTCATGAAGATTACTAATACAAACATATTTTCCTCGTGGGAAAACCCGGTAAAATAAAAAAATCAACTTGTAAATTCACTTTCGGAACCCCCGTAAAAAAAAACTGAGTCCCGGGCGAACAAAAAATTACGTCATCTTTGTGACGTCACCTGCAGGCAATCGCAGTTTAGCTCGGTCATAGACGTACACGCTGAGTGCAATACTCACGTTGACACAGAGATATTATTTCCATTTGTTTCAATATTTGCAAACATTTGTTCAGGTTTATATCATGGACGATATACACTCGGATGTGTAGCTGCATCCTGCTACAATTCATTTCTTAGCAATTCTTAAGCATTTTCAGTAAAACCTCAATTTACAAGCAAAAACAAGTTTGTTTTACAAGCAAGTCATAGGCTCTGCATGTAAACAATGCACATTCCTCCACATTGCGGTCTGCATGTGATGTCATGAATCGGGTGACACGTGTGCACATTCCCGCTCTGCTATAAATGACTTTTTTTAGGAGCATGGAACGCCGATGCGAAATAAAGCAAAAAAGTTGCATGAAATTTACCTTTTTTTCCCAACTTAAGGATTTCTTTGAAAAAAAGAGTGTGGTATATCAATAAAGGCACATATTTAAAGCTATAAACCTGAATCAAAGCCGGGATTTCCCCCCTCCTTTAAAAAGACAGAGCACCTAACTGAGAGAGAGATTGTTGATGCTCTGTGTGAGAGGGATGCTGCAGTCAGACAACATGACATTAGAGTGGACGGGCTCAAAAACTTATTAAAAAAAAAAAAAGTTTGTGTCATAAAATAACTAGGTTTCTAATCAAACCTTTTTTGTTTATCGAAAAGACGGAGCACCTAACTGAGAGAGAGATTGTTGATTCTCTGTGTGAGAGGGACGCTGCAGTCTGACAAGATGACATTATTGGTGGATGGGCTCAAAAACTATTTTTTTAAATATAAGTTTGTGTCATAAAATAACTGGGTTTCTAATCAAACCTTTTTTGTTTATCGAAAAGACGGAGCACCTAACTGAGAGAGAGATTGTTGATGCTCTGTGTGAGAGGGACGCTGCAGTCAGACAACATGACATTATGGTGGACGGGCTCAAAAACTTCTTCAAAAAATAAAAGTTTGTGTCATAAAATAAATATGGGTTTCTAATCAAACCTTTATTGTTTATCGAAAAGACGGAGCACCTAACTGAGAGAGAGATTGTTGATGCTCTGTTTGAGAGGGATGCTGCTGTCAGACAACATAACATTATGGTAGACGGACTCGAAAACTTATTCAAAAAAATAAAAGCTTGTGTCATAAAATAACTGGGTTTCTAATCAAACCTTTTTTGTTTATCGAAAAGACGGAGCACCTTTCTGAGAGAGAGATTGTTGATGCTCTGTTTGAGAGGGATGCTCTGTTTGAGACGGACTCGAAAACTTATTCAAAAAAATAAAAGCTTGTGTCATAAAATAACTGGGTTTCTAATCAAACCTTTTTTGTTTATCGAAAAGACGGAGCACCTTTCTGAGAGAGAGATTGTTGATGCTCTGTTTGAGAGGGATGCTGTGGTCAGACAAGATGACATTATGGTGGACGGGCTCAAAAACTATTTTAAAAAATCAAAGTTTGTGTCATGAAAATAACTGGGTTTCTAATCAAACCTTTTTTGTTTATCGAAAAGACGGAGCACCTAACTGAAAGAGAAATTGTTGATGCTCTGTTTCAGAGGTACGCTGCAGTCAGACAACATAACATTATGGTGGACGGGCTCGAAAACTTCTTCAAAAAAGAAAAAAGTTTGTGTCATAAAATAAATATGGGTTTCTAATCAAACCTTTTTTGTTTATCAAAAAGACGGAGCACCTAACTGAGAGAGAGATTGTTGATGCTCTGTTTGAGAGGGATGCTGTGGTCAGACAACATCAGATCATTGTGGACTGGCTGGAGAGCTTGACCGCTGACCAACTTGCTTTGGCCTACGACAAGAGCCAGTTCTACTCTCAGTCTGTCTGCTGGTATGTTATGTTAAACTTTTACATATATTGTAATGTTTTCTGGTGAAACATGTAGACATGGTTGATTTTAAACTTTTGGTATAGTAATGTTGAGTTGCTAGATTTTCAATGTAATCAATTTAATGAATTTTTCCTGAGGATGAACCCAGAAATTAGTTATTCATATAGGCAGGGCTCGACACTCGCACTGGCCCGCCGGCCTGGGGCCAGTGAAATTGCACTTTGGGCCAGCAAAAATGTTTAAAAGTCATTATTTCGGGCAAGCAGACTTTCAACCTGACACTGACAAAATTATTTTTAAAAAACTTGCTTTCATCCATGTGACGTCTTGCATTATCTATAATCACATTTTTTATCTGGAAAGAGTGATATTTTGAATAGTAAAACGAAACTAAAATGTTTACTCATGGAATAAAACTTTTGGGCCAGTGAATTTTTCTTTCGGGCCACCAGAAAATGGAAGAGATTATTTCACAAAAAAAAGGCAATATTATAAGTTATTAATATGTCTTTGCAATATTGTTGTTGTTGTTTACTGCCCTGCTCTTGTGTTAAGCTACATGTATTTCCTATTAGAATGTTGATTATAACCCTAACCAAACCTTACATAACATTTGAATCCAATGTTATATAATGCCTTTGTTACAGGGAGAACACCCTCCACGAGCTCCAGCAAAGGGCAGCAATGTCGGGGTCAGGGGTCGCCAGAGACTCTGCCAACAACATCGTCACATCGCTGGATCCCGACGCACCAGTCCGCGAGAACCGGCCTCTCGCCGACCTCGACAAAGAAGACGAGACGCGACTGCTGCAGAACGTCTTCGCCAACATCCGGGCGGGCAAGCTGGAGGAGGCGCAGAGGCTGTGTAAGGAGTCAGGCCAGGCGTGGCGTGCGGCTTCGCTGGATGGATGGAGGCTGTACCACGACCCAAACATAGCATCAGGTACAAAAACCTCACCACTCACCAGCAATAGTTTGTGATAAATATCTACTTTTTTAGTGAGCTAATCTATGTTTACAGTCTGGCCCAGTGTGGTGTGTTGTAATACTGCCTTGTGGCACAAACGCAGCGTCTGGATTAAATATGTTAAAAGTATACTCCATTTGCCCTAGATTTAGTGATATGTCTGCTGGGCCCTGAGCCCTCGTTTTGTTTTTTTCTTCATTGATAGATAGTGATTATCTATGTAAATAAAGCCAGAAAGTAACCCATGTATTATACTCTGTTTGCGTGTTTATGAAGTGTTATTTTTTTTTGTATCAGTTGATACTACAGGTGACCTAGCACCGATCGAAGGCAACCCCTACAGGGACATCTGGAAGAACGTCTGCTGGAGAATGTCAGAAGACGAACGCTTCCATCGCTACGAGCGAGCAATCTACGCCGTCCTGAGTGGAAACCTTCGAGAGGTAAGAGCAGAGAATGTTTTGCCCCCTTTTTGCTGAAAATATTTCAATTTTAAGGTACTTTTAAGCTGAAAGCAAATAATGTGTTTCCCCCTTTTAGTGAAAATATTTTAATTTCGGGTACTTTTAAGATAAAAGCAAATACTGTTTCGCCCCATTTTAGTGAAAACTGGTACTGTACATTTGTATTGCAATTGACTCTATGAGAAGTTACAGAGATTATTATATATATGTGAATTTAGTGAGCTCTTTTGGCATTTCAGGTGCTATATTTGCAAGCTCTGTACACTGACGCGAGCATTGAAAAGGTGTTCTGGGAAGAACCACCATTTATAGGGCCTTGTGGCTCAATGGTTAGAGCACAAGTCTAGCAATCTGGAAGTCCTGGGTCCGATTGCTAGCGAAGCCCAATTTTCTTGGCTCATTTATTTACATTATTATTATAATTACGATGATTTTCATGTGACCTTTGACCCCTAGTTGTTGCCAGCGTGTGACCTGTAGGAGGACTGTCTGTGGGTGTACTTCAAGGTGCTTGTTGATCAGCTGGTAACTCCATGTTCGCAATATAAGCCCAAACTGTTATTATTATTATCATTGTTTTTATTGTGATTGTCCTGTGACTTTTGACCCCTAGTTATTGCCAGCATGTGACCTGTGGGAGGACTGTCTGTGGGCGTACTTCAAGGTGCTGGTTGATCAGGAGGTTGAGCGGGAGATCAGGGATCAGCTGAGGTCCGACCGGTCACTCCAGTCCCTTCCTCAGGGTTTCTACCTCAAAGAGTGAGTCCGCTGCAAAGTACATTGAAGTACAGTCGAACCTGTCTTAGTGGCCACCTGTCAATAGCAGCCAATCTGCCTATAGTCAAGCCTCCACACTAACTTTTTTCCTTACTGGCCCATTCAGGCAAGTAAAATCATAACTTTTCAAATTTTACTTGTCCGAACAGAAAGTTTACTTGCCTGTTTACTTCTAGATTTAAACCTCAGGAATTACATTATTTTCTCATAGTTGACCACAAATTTACTTGCCAGATCGGGCAACCAAACTAGGCCATTTATGAAATTGTACTTGCCCAACATCAATTGTTACTTGCCCCGGGCAAAAGGGCAAGTGCTAGTGTTGAGCCCTGCTATAGTGGCCATCAAAAGTTATCCCTTGGAGAGGTAAACGGTGTCATTGAACCTGTCTATAGAGGTCACCTGTCTACAGTGGTCACTTTGCTTGTATTCCTTAGGTGGTCACTTTAGACAGAGGTTGACTGTATGAATGAGCAATGCTAGAATTTAACTTGTTTGCCTTGTGGTACAGTCGGGCATGTATAAGCAGGATTTGTTCAATTCAAGTGGCCTGACACCTGAACCTGGTGGTCCCAAACAAAGAAAAACATTCACAATTCTATTTTACCATACATTACATTAATACAATGGGTGAATTCAAGTATGGTGTTTGGGGTTGGTGTTAGTTTTTATTAAACACTAACACTGGCCTTAGGCGCCATATTTGAAATCCCCCAATGTCACTGTATACCATCCTAACACGAAGTCATCTCACATATGGTGCCTAAGGCCGGTGTTAGTGTTTAATAAGCACTAACACCAACCCCAAACACCATACTTGAAATCACCCAGCCCTTGATTACCTTAGCGCATGGTAGTTATTAGACTACCTTTATCAAAGAGTTGTGACATGAGCATTCCAAGTAACAGAACTATAGTGAATCAAATTCATCTGTAAACATAGCAAAATTGACAGATTCCACCTAGCTTTATTTGTAATATAGGACACACATCAACAAACAGCTAATGCATACTTTTCTACTCCCTCAGGAGATAATATAAATATTGATGTTTGTTGATGTTTTGTTTTTTAACTTTTTTATTTCTGAGTTTTACAAAACGATACATAATCATAATTATGTGATTTAGTTATCAGGTAAACCTTGTTCCACTAACAAACAAACTGCTTTATTTTGATCTCGTTGACAGCTTGTCACCACCAATGATATTTCAGGAGCTGAATGCACATCCCAACCAGGTATGTTTAAAGGGATCTAGTAACATTCAAATCCACACAATTTACTTAGAATTGTTATCTCTTTTCAAATTTTAGTAATAAAAGATAAAACAATTAATTAAAATTGTAGTATAATTGTTGGTTCATTTGAGAACTTCTAAAATAGTATTATACTAGTATTAGAGCTCCACAGTGTATTTCACGTGTGCATGATAAGTGTGACGGTTTTCTATAAATTTCTATAAATTCTTTGGGTGCATATTCATCATGGTGTGGAAGCATCTGAATCTGGAAAAAAAATTATGATTATCAAATTATGATTTAGAAAAATTAATTAGATAAATGGATGTACATGTATATATTTCTGTAATTCCATTGTGTTGCCTTTCTGCATCTACCATCTTTGATTGTCATATTATATTATCATTTTTGCAGACAGTGGAAGCGCAGACAAAAGAGAAACTTCATCTGATCCAGAAATACATAATTCTTGGGGATATTGACAGTAAGTATACTTTTGAATGATATGGGGGGTGTTTCACAAAGTCCAACTTAGAGTTAAGTTCAACTTAGGATGACCGTTACATTAACCCGGAGTATGCCCATTGCGTTTGTCCTCCAGCAAGACAATTAATCCACATTGCTGCTCTCTACCTAGGATTATAAATGGGTACTTGGTCAGGTATTAATTAGCCTTCAGCGCCCGTTAGGCAGCTGGGCTAGTTCTTCCTATCTTTGTGCCTTTGTCTCCTGCACTCATTAATGAGATTAATGGTTGGTTGAAGGAGACTCACTTATCTGTGTTTTGTTAACGTAAATTTAAAAATAAAGGAAACTGACCAGAAATCTATTAAATAAATGATAATGAGTAAAGAAGAAATAGGCTTCGCCGGGAATCAAAACCGAGACCTCTGGATTGCTAGACCAGTGCTTAACCATCGAGCCACAAAGACCCTTGAATGGGTGACGTTTCCATGAAACCCTTTTCATTGCTCATATAATCAGAAGCTATATGAACCTTGCACTAAACTTATTACCTGGCTTATTCCTATCCTCGTACGTAGCCCTCCTTGATGAGATGAGTGATTGGTTGAAGGAGGCCACCTCCCGCCCCTCCCACCACCTGGTCCGCTTCATGGCCCACTTGGCCCTGGTCCTGCGCTCACTTGGCCTTCAGACCAGGGAGGAGGTCTGTGTCACTCTCATTGAGGCATATGTCAAGGTAAGTTGGTAGCAGTAAAACAAAACAAAATACATGAGAGCTCAGGGTGATTTTGCCCCTGAAGATCATAAAAGACCCTCCATAAATTTGCCTAAAGTTCTATGCAATATTTGTTTGTGCTACTTTCATGCAGGCGAGCTTGAAAAGTAGCCCTCGACAATGAATTTTTCATTTGTCCCCTGGTTGGTAGTATATCTATCGCTATCACCCGATTTTTATATCAAGCGCAAAGCTGAGAAAATAAAGAAAATATCTTGTTTTCAATGCACCGTCTATGTCACTGCTGGTTTTCTGACCCTTTCGGTATATGGTTGTTGATACCGTAGTACAATACTTTTGTATTTTCTTCGGAAAGCTGAGATTTGGGAGAATTCCAAAACAATTTGATTCAGACAACTTTGATATTAAAACGTTATTAGGGTTTTGTGTTGACAGGTCACAAATGACAAGTGTTTATAATTCAATAATTTCCCCTCAGTCTCAATCATTTTGTTTTGTGCTATTTATATTTCTAGGATCTAATAGAAGACAAGAAGACAGAGCTGGTGGCCACCTACGTAGCTCAGCTTCCCCCAGACAACCAGATCTCATGGTATGCTAGGTTCCTGGAGGCCATTCAGGACAGGGACCAGAGACAGTACTGCCTTCAGCTGGCAGAGGATGCAGGTAATGATGATGATGATGATGATGATGATGATGATGATGATGATGATGATGATGATGATGATGATGATGATGATGATGATGATGATGATGATGATGATGATGATGATGATGATGATGATGATGATGATGATGATGATGATGATGATGATGATGATGATGATGATGATGATGATGATGATGATGATGATGATGATAATAAATAATAATATATAGGCCTACTCGATTTATTTAGCTCCTAATATGATTGGTGCTGGGGATGATAATGATGATGATGAGGAGGAGGATATTGATGAAGATTTGTATAATGATGACATAAGTATCAACGATTAAATTTTTTTTTTATTGGACATGTTGGCACAGTGGTAGTGTTTCTGTTTTATGCTCATGGGGTGTCTTGGGTTTGAGCCTCTGTCCGGTCTTACCAAAGGCCATGATAATAGTGGTTCCTACTGCCATCTAGCTAGGCACTCGGCATGCAACATGGATGGAGTAGGGTAATAGTAACATCAGTTTTATGCAGGGCCTACTTATAGAGCAGTATTCATCACTGAATTGGCTATTCTGATTAAATATAACATGTGTATTATTATTTCTTTTCTTATCTTCTAATATGTTTCTTGCATTTTTGCCTCCTTTTCCAGGACTGGATGTAGCAGCGATCACCAAGAGAGTGGTGGAGACGCTACGGTTCAGGGAAGACGAGGAGTTCAGCACTGATGTAGCTCATACGGCTGCCTTGGAGGCTGCAACATCACAGGTTGGTTGAACCGTATATTCAAACCATGGATGTTGCTCAAAAGTTGCGTTCTATCGCAAAGTTGTGATTAATAAATAGAAAGTCAGGAAATGTGCCTAAGTGCGCAACTCTGATTGGCACAAATGCCCATATTTTCTTACTTGCAATTAGTCCAGACTATGGGATAAATTGCAACTCTTAATGCAACACCCCCCCAGGACTGATGTCAAGTTGCGAATATGCGCAAATCTGAGAGGCTCAAATACACATATCTTTCTGCGTTTATTCGCAACTCTTTATGCAACACCTCCAGGTTTTGGGGGCTATGCTATAAGCCAAGGAGTAGGATGGGCCGGGATAATCCCCCACCCCCCTCGGATATTGGCAATAGCGTGTTTCATCACAATATTTGGCACAAACAGAGATCCTTTTGTAACAAACATCATATAAAAAAAAGCTTCATTTTGGGTAGTGTTGGTACCTCGTGCTTTCTCAGTTATGGCACAAAACATATTCCAATGAATCTGAAATTCTCCTTGCTACACTCATCGTGTATATGTATATATATATGCCTGTCACGTATCTCTTGGTATCTCTAAAAAATATTTTGAGTTATGATGGAATATATTGTATTTTAACATTAATTTACAAAACTAACATTTTGCAAAACTGAAAGTGGGGATTGCTATAATTTAATATGAAATTAATCTGCGTGTCTTTTCATTTTCAAAGGTAGTTTTGTTTATTTTCTTTTCATCTAATGATGTTTTTAGGCTTGAATTTTCTGCAGAAAATTGTTCTTACGTTTATTGACATAACAATGTTACCCAGTGTATTAATGATTTCCAACTTTGTAATCTGATTAAAGGGCCAACTCTGTACCTCATTGTACATATTTGTGACACTGACTGTCTTATTTTTAAAATGTAATGTAATTGCTGTTTATTTATCTGTGCCTCTCTCACTGTCTCTCTCTCTATAATCATTAGGAGGACCGGCGTAAGATCGAGGCCATTGATTGGCTGGTGTTTGACCCCTCACAGAGGGCAGAGGCAGTCAAACAGAGCAATGCAATCATCAGGACATTCTTGGGTATGTTGACACTTGATGACCATTATATATTTTACAAGCATGAAATATGATTTAAATTAATGTATGCCTAGACAGAACAAAAGAAAAATATTTTACAATGTCTTTCCTCAAATACAATTGATGGAATTGCTAGGAAATTGTAAGTAGGGCTGAGTCAAATCGAATGGCTATTCGATATCCGACCGTGAAGGTCGGATACCGAATACAAATTTTCGGATACGAATATTTTTTTTTTTTTTTTTTTTCCCCCGTTTAATTTTGTAATCCCCATTCGATAGATTCGATCAGAAAATGGCACATTGAACCCTGTTGCTAAAGTTAAAAGTTAAGGTATTTTACATAAATTACAAATAAACAAAACAAATAATAAACCAAAGGTATTAATAGGATTAATATACAAGTGGTATAGTGAGTGCCAAATTTAGAAGAATCTATGATGAGATATCGAAGTATTTCATCTTGACAGCAGTTGTACACTAACATCACACTGTACTGCCGATTCTAATTGAAAAAAACGGAAAGAATATTTATGAATAAAATTTATTAAAAATAAAAAATTAAAAAAATAAAATTTTAAAAATCAAATTTCGGATATTCGATATCCGACCGTTTTTACACGACTCATATTCGAAATTCAAAATATTTGATTTGACTCAGCACTAATTGTAAGTATACTATCAAATCAGTCTGCGGCTTAAAAATCTTTTGAAAAATCATGAAGTATTTCTATTGTTTGGGTAAAGACATTGATCATACTCGGCCTTTGATTCCATATTGGTCAGCATTAAGATTTCAGTCAAGATCAAAGGTCATGTAGGAATTTTGCTTCAGTAAGAAATGTTTGAAAAGCGATGTTGTTAGAAACCCAACGACTTCTACGTCATTGACGTTCTGTTTTTTTTTTGTATGGAAATGAGCAAAGAAAACTAGGCTTTCCCATAATTTGAACCCGAGACCTTTAGATTGCTAGAACTGGTATACAACCGAGCTGCTCTTGTGATTGTTTGTCCCTGAAACCCTTTTCAATAATTGTGGTAAGAAGCTAATATAAACCTGACATAAACCAGAAGGATATGTGTGAGGGAGCACTGAAGTAATGCAGCTTTTTAAAATAAATTATTTAAAAGATAGGGAAACTGACCAGGAATATGTAAAGGGGACCACCACACAGAGAACATCACAGGCTAATGTGTATTGGTACCGTTGTTTGATATTAAATAGATGCCCAACACTTTGCAAAGGGTAGAGTCATTCATAAACAATGCAATTAGTCACCGATGGTTCCATAAGCGCCAAACGTTTGCGAGTGTGCCAATTCTATTCCCACGTACGTTTAGAGACAATAGCAGAACGGTAGACGCATATACTTCCTGGACAATGGACTAGTCTTCGTCTGCATACCCATGAACAATTACTATAGTATCGCAGCGGGTTTTCAAATTATATGATTTGTCTGGTAACCAATTTTTCTGAACTTGATGCTGGAATTGACTATTGAAACTATTACATGAATATTTGTGGGTGGAGGTTCCCTTTAGCATTGATAAAAATGAGCAGAGGAAATTGTTAGTTTATTTTTGTCTAACCACAGCTACCAAGAAGCATGATGCTGCACGCGAGGTGTTCAAGAAGATTCCAGAAGACTCTATCGAGGTGATCCTGAGGAACTGGCAGGCCAGAGCGGGGTCAGCGCCCCCACCCCCACAGGACGACAATGCCATCAGGGAGTACCTCTGCATCAAGGCATATCTCGTAAGAGTTCTGAACATTTCCTCCATATCTCTAAAGAGTTCTGAACGTTTCTTCCATATCTCTGAAGAGTTCTGAACGTTTCTTCCATATCTCTGAAGAGTTCTGAACGTTTCTTCCATATCCTGTACTGATTCGGGGTTTTCCAGGGCCTGGAAAATCTGAAAAGTCATGGTGTATTACTTTTGTGTTTTCCAGGCCTTGAAAGTCAAAGTCAAGTGGAATATTTTTAAATCATCTCATTGGTCATGGTAAGTCATGGAATTGCAACTATAATGTAGGTCAATCTTTTCACTTACACATATTGCATCAATGTGTTACAAAAAGTACTCAAAGAAGTATAAGAGCCTTGTTTTTTATTGTGGTGAAAAGTCATTGAAAATCATGGAAATTTGGCTGTAAAGGTCATGTTTGTTTATTTGTTTTTTTTTTCAAAAAAAGGAAGACAAAATTAACACTAACAAGTGAGTAGCTACAGTATATTTGGACAGAAAATAATTAAACATGCACACCTAGTTTACTTGCTACCATCAAATGTAACGTTACACCACAAAACGACCATTTAGTCACGGTGGTAGCTTCCCTGTTATTGAGATGCAGGATTTTGGTATTTCCTGAATTAGAGTACATCTTAATCTACCTTCTGTGAAGATTGCATCTCCATCAAATCGCATGATATTGTAGTACATTTTCCACGCTGCTGATTCATTAGCCATTTTCCCTATTTATTATCTATTTGTACAGGATGCGCTTGACTCGTACAATGACTGGTTTGCACATTACCACCACAAGAAGCCTTCCAAACCGTGCCTTCCGGACGAAGCCACTTTCCATGACAGAGTGCGCTATGAGCATGAGCAGAAAGAGTTTGAGGTGAGTTAGGCCCTGTTTTTGATGCTTCTTTTTAGCTTTTTTTTTTTTTTTGCTACAAATTTGGAACAATTAGAAATCTTGTCGCAAGTCAACATTTTATTTGGCTGGCAAGAAAATGTCATTTTCTGAAAAAATGTGAGTGTGAAAATTTAAAAAATGTGCTAGGTAGGTAGCTTGATCTGCTTGGCAAAGTTCTTGTATGTTTCAAGATGAGATTTTCATGTTAGGAATTACATCTTTCTCTCGTAGTTGAACTGAAATGTTAGTTGCCCAATCGGGCAACCAAAAAGACCAAATTTTATGAAAACGTACTTGCCCGACATCAATTTATACATGCCCCAGTCACTCAGGGAAGTGCTTTGTCAAGCTCTGGCTAAAACCAGCCCTTTAGGCTACAATTCGTAGTGCAGAGCATACTAGGGCTTTGACATAATATGTGACCGGCTATAGCAAAACCATGCACTTGTCGGTAATTCATGTTTTGAAGAAATTTACATTTTAAGTTCACATAATGTGTGTAAAAGACTTATGATTGTAGAATTGAAACAACTATATCTTCGCCTATTATTGACCAATTTGTTAGAACAGAGCATCAAATTAAAGCTTGTGATAAGGCCTTTCTAATGATATGAAAATCTACATTTTTATTTTTTATTTTTACTGACAAGTGCAGGGTTTTGCTATAGCCGGTCACATATAGACTAAATGTCAATGTCACATGTTATTGTTATTATGGTTGCCATTTGTTTCTTTCCTCACCTTTCCAGCTGGAGGTTGAGCGGTGGCAGCAGACCCTGCTAGTCTTGACCAAGGCTGTCTCAGACACCATCTACAACGTGCTCCTCTTCGTAGATGGCGGCTGGATGGTCGACCAGAGAGAGGCAAGTACTGATGCACAAGGGAATTCTTATCAACATTGAGCATATCATCAGTTAACCCGTTCCCTTTGAGATTGTGAAATCCCCATAGACTTTGTACATTGCCCACTAGTTCCCATGAGCAACGTTTATCTATGTCATCTGTAAAATAGCCAAGATATTAAAGGGATGCCTGTAAAGTGTCTTAACTCCACGAAAATTACTTGGAGCTTCCTCGTTTCTCTTCTACCGTGTTGTTTAGCTTATGGTAAGAGAATAATAAAATAGGGTTAGATTTTTTTTAATGCCCCTTTAGTATGACGATATCTATCATTCAGCTCAAGAGCATTAATCAACGGTCATAAACCTCATAGACGTCATACAGTAATTAGTTGTAAAAGCTGACGAATATTTTCGTTTTTTTAACCAGGAAAGCAGTGTTCCTTTTCAATGAAACTTTCACACATCATTCGGACATATCTTACAGTGATTTTGGTACAGGATTGAAGTCTCAAATGTCATTTTGGGCAATATCTGACACTTTACAGGTGCACCTTTAAAGATATAATGATCTTGGCAGACATTTTTTTACTATATATATTCAAATGATCGTATACACATCATACAATGAGTTTGTTTTGTTAATGTTTTCTGTATAAACAAACAAAAGTATTACAATTATTTAAAAATTGCCCTGATCCCTACATGTGTTTTTGTCATTTGAATTTGTGCCAAACTGCTCTATTTGTATTGTTTGTAGACAGGAAGGAGACATAGACCCCTGAGCCCCTGTGTATTTTTGTCACCGGATTGTGTGCCATACTATTTCTCTCATTTTGTTTGTTTTTTCTACAGGAAGAAGGCATAGAGCCCTGGGCCCCTGTGTATACTGTTAAGTGCCATACTATTTCTCTAATGTTGTTTGTTTTTCTACAGGAAGAAGAGGTAGACGAGGTACGTGCCAGCCAGATGGAGCGGCTGAGACAGCTGTGTCTGCCCAGAATGTGTCTTCTGTTACATTCTGTCCTCCACTCCACAGCCCAGTATAGGGACTGTTTAGTCCTGGCCGACGTCATAGCTTCTGAGCAGTACCTGCTCTACAGGGTAAAGCCTAACACATTACATTACACTGTGTAGTGTAGTTCAGATTCTTCCTCGGTCATTGGATCGAATTGGGTTGTGTAGTTCGCGCTGGCCATAATAGGAATCATCAACAAAAACCTCACAATAATATTTACTAAATTCAGATATAAAATAGGTTTCCACTCCTATAAAATGGTTGTTTTCACTACTTTGTATGCCTCCGCAACAAAGTGGCCGGAGGCATTATGTTTTCAGGTTGTCCGTCTGTCCGTATGTCTTTTTCTCGTTATCACATCTCAAGAATTGATTGGCGGATTCTCACCACACTTAGTTACATGTATGAATCTTGAGGAGCCAATGAACTGATTAGATTTTTGGGTCACGAGATCAAAGGTCACATGGCTCATTATAAACCAAACACAAAAAGTAACTACCCCCCCTAAACAACTGCTCATAATTTAATAACCAATAATCGTTTCAAGATTTTGTTTCGCCAAAATATTATTATGGTAGTTAGGAAAACAATAAGAGGTAACAATTAATCCATGGTTGAGTAAGCACAAATTAAAGAGAAAATTGTCATATTTTACAAATTTGCAAAAGTTATATTATTAATGCAGTTTATTGAGTATTCAGAAATTTCAAATTGCGCTGTTTTACAATTGTAATTAATACATTGAATGACATGTGCCATTAAAAAATCAAAATGGATGGAATATCAAACAGCATTGTTTCACAAACCATAGTCAATGCATAAATTAAGTCACATGTGCTGTTTCACAATAATGAATAGGCATGCCAAGCTTGTGAACTCTCTGATTATCACAAAATTAATTTGTATTTAATTGGATTTAATTACCACATTTCCCTGCTGTTGGGCGAGTTAAATCAAGACTTTATTCATTTTGTTTTGCCTCCCTCACAGGTGTTCAGCAAGCCAGAGCTGAGGCAGGTCCTGTCCCGCCTACGAGACTCCTCCCTCCAACTCCTCGACCAAAATCTCGACGCTCTCGGCTACGAAATTGCATCATAGTCACAGAAGGGGAAGGGAATCTATAAAATACCTAAGAGGTGCTGCAATGTTTCCCTAAACATGTGTGCCCTCAAAAATGTAGAGGGCTGCAAGTTTTATGGACAAGGTAATCATTATGTCAATACAAGACTTATCAACATCTTTGATAAGACAAAAGGATGTCACTGAAGAGCGCAGATTAGCATGGAAACTTGCCAAGTTCTCATATTTACTCCTTGACTACAGGAACCGGGTAGGCTATGTACAAAGTCTACGCCGATTTTAGAATCTCGAAAGGAACCGGTTGTCGATGGAATAATTGGTGAAATATTGGTTGTGATAGAGGGTTAAAGGAAGTAACCAAATTGTGTTCACTAAGAAAAAATGCAATCATGTAGATGTACTACGCACATTCTTTGTTTGGACACAATTAACCCTAAAAGGGTCAGTTGATATTCACCCAGAAGGCCCTAATCCCAAATCCCATTCATTAGCAGGCCAAAGTTAAAGGGACTACAGCGTCTAAATGGCCTAATTTTCACAATTCGGCCCTCTATACGTAATTTTTCCTGCAGAAAAAGAAATTGGCAGTCATTTCTCATGAAATCAGTCAATTTTGGGGTAATTAGTAAATATCTAATCGTCCTGGGAACGCCCCTTTTAAATCACAAAAATGTGACGTCATCTAAAGAACGGACTAATGAACTAAATTCTGTAGAATTACGTCATGACGTAAGCCAATGAATTGTCAATCATGTGTCAATCACGCTGCCGATTCTGGACCCTAAATGTGGGTGGGGCGTGAATTGGTTGTTAAATGAGATTTTGCATCAGAAAATTAGTCTTAAATCACTACTGTGTTTATTTTCATGGATTTTTTTTCGGCAGACCAATTTTACAAGTCATCAACTATGGAATAAGTGCCAAAGTACGTTGTATTCTTTAGGTCCTTTAAATGGCTATTTGGGGATTTACAAGATGATCCATTGAAAGGCAGTGCTCCATGCTTGAAGATTAGAGTGTGCATTGAACCACCATACAGCCACTTATGTATACAATGCCACCACATACAATGCGCACGGTCAATTACTCTATTACCATTGCATGCAAGCAAGCACTCTACACTGAATGTGTTGTATGCTGACAGACACAAAGCAGCTGACCACAAGCCTGTAGCATGCAAGCAAGCACTTGGCACTGAATGTGTAGCTTGCTACTGCATCCAGTGCGCATGGTCAATTACACTATTACCATTGCATGCAAGCAAGCACTTGGCACTGAAGTGTAGCTTGCCACCACATACAAAGAAGCTGACCACAAGCCTGCATGCTGGGGCAAATACTTGGCACTTTAGGCATTTGTGGGGGTTATATGGTGACCGGCTATAGCAAAACCCGGCACTTGTCGGTAAAAAATCCAAATGTAGATTTTCATACCATTACAAAGCCTCATCACAAGCTTTCATTTGATCTTTGTTCTTACTAATTGGTTAATAATTGGTGAGGATATGATTGTTTCAATTTTACAATCATAGGTCCTTTACACACATTGTGTGAACTTAAAATGGCCCATTTCTTCAAACATGGAATTACCGACAAGTGCCGGGTTTTGCTATAGCCGGGTTCACATATGGTCAATCATCCATGCTCCATGTGTTGTTGTGGATGTAAAGGTTGTCATAGGTGTATGCATGTTGTTACCTAACTGATGAAGAACAGGATTTCCTCTCCCTTTTGAGCATTCCAGGATATTATTATGAAGCACAGTGCACTTTATGATGCAGTTCAATACAATTTAATTTATTATTGTGCTCAATGAGTTGTATTGAATTAGTCTGATTAATCTAGTGTCATTAAAGGTTCAATTTCACTCGTGCTAGAAGAGCATTCAAACAAGATAATCTAGAAAGCCTGATGCTTAAACGCTGTTACTCATTCTCTTCTGATTGGATGCCTAGTGACTGGCTGAATACTCCCCAGGGATTGGAAATCATGCACTTTGTGTGCAGGAACGGTTGAAGTGGGTATCCGTTGACCGGGGTTAATAATAGCGCTTAGAGGCTCATTGGCAATTTGCGCTCTATAAATACCTATTATTATTATTATAATTATTGATTAGTGTACATCCTCCTGGACGAAGACCAGATATGCAGATGTAAATTTGTGCATGCTAGTTAAAATTAAAGTATTTTGCACATTTGTCTTATATTTATGGTTACACATTCATTCATTTTCAAAGCAGAAAATAAAACCACTTTTTTTTGCATTTCACTTTTATTTGAGAATAAATGTCAATCAAAAGATGCTAATTTTTTGTTTGCATCGTAATACCAGTTTAGCTGACTGCAACATCATGTTCATGAATATCAAAGTCAATGTCTCAATGAATTTATTACGCACTTGAACCCATTTATTATTGTTTATTCTTGTGTCTTGAGAATTATAGTAACATGGAAAACAAAACATTGCATTAAAATAATCATATTTTGCATGTTATGCTTGTTTTACCTCTGAGCAAGCACTTTTAAATTTTTGAAAAAGTTGCTTGCTGAAACAGAGAAGTGTTGTAAAGAGGTAACATAGCACCAATCTTCCATGTGTCCATTCTTTTGTGTTATGCTATTTTTTTTGGTCATCTTGAATATCCTTTAATATAGTGGCATTTTTAAAAATCAAGATATCATTGCCTGAGAGCCACCTTTCTATGTTTCAGTTAACACCATTTATGGTGTTAAAACAATAATGAAATGTTATGTATAGCATTTATATTGTGCTCTCAATCAGAGGATGCATTAACCACAGTTATTAAGTACAGTTCATCCTGCACAATTATTCTTGTGCACCATCTCAACTCCTGGGGACAATACTTATCCGGAGTTGGTATACAAGAGTGATGCTGGCTAATTGACACCAGCCACATAACTACATATATTTATACTACTTGGTAGAGAGCAGGGCAATGAGGATAAAATGCCTTGTTGAAGGACATTCAATAGAGTGGTTTCAAACTCTGTACCACAGGGGGGGAGGGGGGTCACTCTCATACAAAAGTGCTACCCACCCCGTTGTCCATCAACCTCTGAAATGGACTCTACGTCGACAACTTGTGCACCTGAAAAACCAACCTTTTTTAAGGAAAACGCCGTACAGCTGAAAATTTTTGCACCTTAAAAGGTACCCTTTTTCTAGGTTTTTACTATTGAGTGCTGAAAACCACCCCTTTTTATTAGGTGAACGTCGACGACGCCGTATAGCTGAAAATGATACCCTAACGACCCTTTTTTTGGACGCGGGTGCATAGCCAGGTCATGTTGGGGAGTTACCCCCCTCCGCCCGGGCTCTGTACCCAGTCAGTGATGCATACATAGGCCAAGAGCTAGCTGAATAAGCTGATAATGTAAGGTTCATGCATCATATATGTATGTAAAACTGTATAAATTACATAGTTGTACATATATGCAATTATTTTCCTCTGAAGATTTCATGTATGTAAACTTATCTTAAGTAAGGAATGTTTTGTAATTAAATCTTGTCTAAAAATTGTGTATAGTGTATTAATTCACTTCTGAATATTTGTTCTTGATGTTGCTAATACTTTCTCTTAAGATGATGTTGCTAATACTTCTTCTCTTTTATGATGATGATGATGACTATGATGGTGGTGGTAGGTGATGTCATGAATATGATGATGATGATGACTACGACGACGATGATGATGACGACGACGGTGATGATGGATGTTGGTGATTGTGATTTTGATGATGGTGATGATGATGAGGAGGACAAGCCATATTTCGTTTAGGTGACCAGAATACCCAATTGTATTTACCCTAAGAATTAATTGATTTTGGCCCCAAAGTTATTTATTGCCAGGGGAATGTCCTACTTTTGGCAAGCTTCAAAGTTCTAAGTACACGTTTTGTGACACATTTTATTTTAAACAGTGTGTATTTGTTGGTTATTTTTTGAAAACTTCAAACTGTCCTAGGCCATCTGGCAGGGCAAATTTATTAACTTTGCCAGCTGTTATGTTTTGAACTGTACTGTTTAATTGTGTGATTCATGCGTTATGCCTACCCCTTGTAAACAGTATGCATTCATCACGGTTTTTTTCTGGCTTGGAACGGGTCATGTCCCATCGACCTTGCACTCAGTCTGAAAATAACAGCGAATCATGTCAAAACAATCAAAAAATGTGTGGGCCATGGTTGCGGAACTGGAAGGACCCTAGCAGAGTCGTATATATAGCTTCTGGACCCTGGGAACAATATTTGGTAGGTGATAAGCTGTGATGTGTGATGGGCAGTGGTGTAGGTGTGTGCCCCCCCCCCCCACCCCCCCCCCCCCTCCCCCCTCTTCAACCCCGAAACAATAAAAACAATCAAACAAATACAAATAAATAAATGAATAATAATAAATATATCATAATAATAATAATAATTTTAATAATAACAAAAATATTCATAATAATATTCATTAATAATGATAATTCAAATAATAAATAAATGAAAAATAATAATTTGACAAAATTAATAGAACAAATCAGGAAGAAAGTCTGTGATTTTTATTATTACCTTACAAACAAATGTTGGTAGATTTGGGCGTAAACATGTTTGTTTGTTTGTTGTTTGTTTTTATTTTCGAATCAAGGTTTTAAAAAATAACATTATGCATAAAACAATATACAAAGATGTTAACATGTAATGCACATGCAACATTCGAAAATTGAAAATGATATACAGTAGAAGAGGCAGTAGAGAGGTCTCACATTACTGATTTACTCGGCAAACAAACAGAAAGAAGCAGATACAACATTCAATAAGTAGACCACCAGACATAGATATTAGGAGGTTCTTTAAAATATTAAAGGATAACTTATAATTCCTCGATCTGACACGAGTCGTGCACCCCCCACCCCAGGGCCTACACAACCAAACTGAAGGCCTCGGTCGCGGACACCCATCCTGCTCCCCACCCCCCCCCCCCCCCCCCCCCCCCCCCCCCCCCCCCCCCCCACCCAGCTATAATTGTGTAACTCAAATAATAAAGTGAAGGCCTCGAACATGAACCCCATCACCAGTGGCGTAACGGGTCGGACTAATTGGGGCCAAGGACAGGCAATTCATTTGGTGGCATACCTAATTATTTATTTATGTATTTATTTTGCTTTTCAGTAACGTTATTTTACCCCTGTTCGTATTTAGTTTTTTTGTCAAATTATTGGGTGGGAACGTGACCCCTGGCGCTATGGCCATACTTTGTTTCGTTTCTAACTCTATCTGGGCCGGGAACATCGTGGAATGTTCCCTGGGGATTTGAAATGCTCTTTCGTGAGGACAATACGTCCCTCAATAGCATTTTCAAATCCCACGGAGAGAAACATTCCTTGTAGTTCCCTTCATCACCATTTAACATAATGTTTAGTATGCACGGATCATGCTACATCGACTACATCGAAAACCGGGGCGGCTACCCGGGGGGGGGGGGGGGGGGCTATATCAATTTCCTGGATCAATCTACCCCACTTGTCCATTATTTGGGATGTTACCATGTTACGGGCGCCGTTAGTTAGGCAAAGAATTTACCTCGAATGCT
>JBAMJV010002710.1:0-30000 GCA_037951105.1 Echinarachnius parma
TTATCATTATCATTATTATTATTATTATTATTATTATTATTATTATTATTATTATTATTATTACTATTATTATTATTATTACTATTATTAATATCATTATTATTTTAGTTTTATTTTATTTGTTGTTGTTGGGGGGGGGGGGGGGGGGGGGGTGGGAGTGCCTCCATGCCACCCCACCCGGTGCTATGCAACTGGAAAGAAACTTACCCCACAAGCTGAGCGTTCCTGATTCAAGGAAGCCGTCTCCATATTTATCCGTCGTCAGAGTCTGCGCAACACATTGTGGGACAATATCATAATGTTTATCGTTGAGATAATCATCATCATTCGAATGAGTGTAATTGGAAAGGAAAATTGTCGATCTATTCTATCTCGTTTAGTACATTTTAATTTGCATTAATTCAACATTCAAACATCAAGTGACATTCAGATTCAAATTGATTCCACAATCTCTTAAAGCCACAAGCGATCCAAATAACAGGAACATGATTTCAACGAATTAAACGATAATTGAAGAATGCTTCCAACTTTCTTGAAACTAAAAGTCTGATAAGGACGGGAAAATTAAACAAGCATTAACAATATATTTGGAGATTATTTATTGTAGCGCACGTATATGACATTTCGATAACAGCACTCACTTTTTTTTTTTACAGACTTATATCTCAATACATTAAATACAAATATAGCTATTATTCTTTCGCATGAATATTTTTTTCACATGAAAAGTTTTATCCATTCACATTTAAACAATTCAATTTTACTTAGTAAAATACAATAAACTAATAATGTTTGAGATTCCACAATTTACAAGAATCGCTTTTTAATGGATCCGTCTGTTTCTAATATGTATTCCCAAATTGTGTTAGAAACAACAATACAAGTTGAAATTGAAACTGAAATTGAGCTCACCGGCTTCAAGTACAGAGTGCCGTCACGGACGTAGCTGTTGGATCGATTGTTCGTGTAATACTGAAACTCCCAGTTCTGAAATACATATATAATAATAATAATAATAATTGCATTTATATGGCCCTTTATACGGGCGTTTCTAAGCGCACTGGTGGGCTGTCTAAATAAGAAAATTAGTAAACACGATAGCATAAAAACAATACAACACCAAATTCAAAGTAACAATAACAAATATATACACATACAAACATGTAAGTGCATGCGCCCATTACAACAATACAAAAGCAAAACATGATTAGATATACAATTTATATTATATCACTTTAAAACGATGATAATCTTTCTTTGAAAGTCACAATAAAATTATACCTTAGAGTTACAATTTGATTGCATAAAGGGTGCAAAATTAACATAAGTAGATTCAATCAATTATAATCACTTTAAATTAAATTGAATACTACGATCCGATCGAACTGAATCACCTGGGATCACGTTATGCATTCGAAAGTTTCCATCATGTGAACTAAATAAATCGTAATTCAAATCACATCAATTAAATTCAAATCATATTCAGTTATATCATATCGAATTGGAGATAATCATATCTAATCATATCTAATCAACCATAATTATGTAATTGACCCAAATTGAACTGAATCAAATCAAATCAAATCAAATCAAATCAAATCAAATCAAATCAAATCAAATCAAATCAAATCAAATCAAATCAAATCAAATCGGATTAGTTCACATCAACTCAAATCCGGTTAGATTAGACCAAAACAAAATAAACAATGCATCACAACATATCGAATTATAATCTAATTAACTCTCTGTTCTTACCCCACCACCGCCGGCAGTAATTTCGTGTTCCCAGATGTCCAGGTTGAATGTGTCGAACTCCTCTTCGAAGATGAGTCCGTTGCACGGCGGCGAGGTCATATCACATGCTGCATCACATGGGAACTTGCTGCACTGTGCAGCTGGGGCTGTAAAGGAGAGAGTGCGAGAGTGAACAAATATGGTTACCACAAGTACTAGTTATCTAAGCGTGAGTCAGAGTGAGATGTAGATTAACGAATGAGAGTGGGAGAGGGGGGAGAAACGTCGAAGTTGAAGTTCTCGAACTCCTCTTCGAAGATGAGTTCGTTGCACGGCGGCGAGGTCATATTACATGATGCATCACACGGGAACTTGCTGCACTGTGCAGCTGGGGCTGTCAAGGAGAGAGTGCAAGAATGAACAAATATGGTTACTACATGTATTAGATATCTAAGCGTAAGTCAGAGTGAGATGTAGATCAAAAAGTGAGAGTGGGAGAGGGGGAGAAACGTCGAAGTTCATGGTGTCGAAATTATCTTGGAAGATGAGCTCGTTGCACGGCGCCATCAAGGTCATGTCACAGGATGCATGCACCCTGAATGGATACTCCCTTTAGCTGCTCAGTGGGGAAGCTGAAGGATGCACGAACCTTGAATGGATATTCCCTTTAGCTGCTTACTGGGGAAGCTAAGGATGCACGAACCCTGAATGGATAGTCCCTTTAGCTTCTCACTGGGGAAGCTAAACTGTGAGCTGTAGGAGAAAGTGTGAAAAGGAACAAATATAGTAACAAGTTATGTAAAAGTAAGTCAGACCGAGATGTAGGTAAAAGAAAGAAACACATTTTTGTTGCCAATTGCCCGGTCCTTATCAGTACCAGTGAAGGGATCCGAATCAGCGGGTAACGCCTGATCGCCGAGCGTCAGCACCAAAGCCGTGACGACCGCGGCGCCGATCGACAGCGCGACCACGAGGCCGAAAGCCAACCAGTGCGACGACGTGCAACCGCTCGATGACGCCTTCTCTCCCGGCATCAGCTCGCTATCCGACAAGTACATCGGGTTCGTGTGCCCGCTCCCGTTCTTCGTCGATGTTTCTTGCATGACCGTCATCTTGAGTTCGTTTTGTCGTGTTTTCAATCAATAATAGTCTTAAATGTCTGGCAACGCGATGATCAACGAATTATATCGACTAAACGCCCCTTTTCAAAAATGTTTTATTGTGTTTCAGTCGGTCAGTTTACTTCGATTCAAGGCGACTCTAACAATGAGCAGCAAGTTACATAGGAGAATGTCTCTATATACCCTTTAACACGAGTTTGCTGTAAACAATAGTAATAAGAATGATACTAAAGTAACGGTGCGACGATTATTGTTGACTATAAATTAGACTTCTTGCAATTATTATATCAGGGAGCGCGCGCATCACCAAGGTTGATAAGGTGCACCTCGGTCAATGTCGGTGGACGTGCTCTTAATCTCAACACTGAACCATGCACTGCCATACAAACTGAGTATTCTCTCTGGTTCTGAATCTGATTATAATGATATTTGCCTTATATATTAACGCCAGAGATAGCCAGTCGTATAGCCAGGTTTTGCAACGGGGGGGGGGGGGGGGGGGGGGGTTCCAACCTGCGAGCGCGTATAAGCGCGAGCCGCTGTGGACGGCAAAGTTCTGTCTTGGGTCCTCTGGCGGGGGCGGAGCCCCTGGTAGCTTTTGGATTTCAGTTATTCAAAGCCCCCAAATCAAAGCTAACAAGCAACACACAAAAAAACCCCACCTAATTATACAACTAACACAAAGGACAAAGGAGGGGGGGGGGGGGGGGGGCTTGGACCCATGCAAGAGCCCCCTGCCCCCGCCATTAGATATAGCGACCTATTAATTAAGATTTACAATTCTCCACTCTGGACCCGGCCAACTTCAGTGCTCCCAGGGGTAAACATCGTGATCGATTAATTTGGTCAAGTTCAACCAAACTCATTTGGAGCTTTTACATTTATCTTGTACCTTGTTGTACCTTGTTCAGTAGTTTTTATTTTGGTTTACGGTAACATAAGAATGAAATTGGTTTTGAATGTTCGAATGTCTCCCTCATTGTCGAGATAGATATGATTGAATTAGAAAGCCTTTCGGAACAGTTCAGTTCAGTTCAGTTTATTTTTTCACTTCAACAGAGATATTACAATAATTACAAAATAGCAAATTTACAGAAAATAATAACATTAATTGAACAACAATAAATAAACAATATCGAAATTCAAAGAGTATTACATTTCATTGAACAAATATATATATATATATATAAATAAATTTAACTTAAAAAGTCCTCGTCGATGAAATAAATATTTAAAAAAGTCAATAAAATAAACTCGAAAACACGCTAGAATTCCTTGGTTAAGTCTTTATTCAATTACTTTCGACCGGTTTCTTTCTCTTTTTTGAAGAGAAAGAAACCGGTCGAAAGTAATTGAATAAAGACTTAACCAAGGAATTCTAGCGTGTTTTCGAGTTTATTTTATTGACTTTTTTAAATATATATATATATATATATATACCCCATCGGTCAAAAAGCCCGAGCACACCCTTTGGTATAAACATCTTGTTAATGCCTGACATCAAGTGTAATCAAACTTTTGGCCAGTACAAGTATATTTAGACTAATTATCTGGACATAAAATACTACAAAAATAAAATGTAACAAAAGATAACTAACAACGGGTGCACTCAAACTTCCCACCGGCAGGGCACATTATATATTTACAGATTATTAATTTGTTTATCAATAATGTCTGAAGAAGTGGAGGGATCCACTGAAAAGCGTATTGCTTGTAAAATGTGAATCCCTCAGACAAAAATAGACGTATACAAATAATTGATTAAACAAGACAAAACAAAAACAGCAAACGAATCAAAATATCAGTCTATTTTTTTTTTTTTGACAAAAAACAAAAATTGCAAATGAAAGAAAAACAAAAATGTGTTTCTTCTTTGATTTGAAATGATACAAAAAGCAACAAATATAAAAATTGACATACTATACAAAAATGTATATAGCATATATAAACAAAATAAATGACAATAACAAAGACTATGAAGCGCCCTACGATTGTAGTCAAAATCAATGGCCAGTAAAATCTGACTTAAACTTTCCCCTTTTGTTACTGGCTAAATGGTATCCCTTTTTATATGAAACGTGCATATTCCATTCAGAAAGATCTTGCGATGATACAGGTGTATGACTCAAGTGTCAATTATCACTTTTCGAGAAAAGGCACTCACAATTCGTTTCAAAAAGTGTAACCAGATAGGCTACATATTAATGACATTCAGATAACAATAACATTGATAACAGCAAAAAACGTTTTCTACCCCGTTTCGTTCGTTCCTATATCATGTTGGTAGGAGAAATGTCCTCTAATAATCCTTATATCATGGACAGATTTGTTTTGCAATTTCTCATGACTTTCCTGTTTTCTTAGCGTAAAAATGCGTTACCGAACTTCTAAGTTGGCTAGATTAATTGTGGTCCGATTAAGTATGGATCCGACCTAACAATTAAAGGGATCTAATAATAATAATAATACTTATTATTAATATTAATAATAATAATAACAATAATAATAATACGTTTGATTTATATAGCGCCTAATATGATACATGTACAATATAATCTCTAAGTGCTAGAAACATTGTCAAAATCCCCAAATCTTCCTTATAACTTTAGTGGTTCATTCACACCTTGTTGTATTTGCATGACCACTATAAGTATGGGACATTTTTCGCTTATGATAATTCCCCTTTTGTTAGAAAGGTATTTATGATTGAAGTGTTTGGATATTTCATTATCGACTGGAAATCTATAACTGGGTACACAGTCAGTGCAATAAGTTTAATAGCGCATATCACTTTGCTTTTTCGCTCTCTACTCGGCTATATAACATCCATTTAACATGAAACCTTCACATATTAATCAGTGGACATATCAGATCACAAAACTAAAAATTATTTCAACCATTCATCACTTTCTGTAAATTTTAACCACGTTACTAGATCCCTTTAATATGTTGGCCCTAATATAAATATTGGGGGTATCTCTCTATTTACTTAAAGGGCAATGAAACTATGGTTTTCGGTTATTATTATCGTTTAGAGGGTGAACAGACATTTCATTTGATACATAACTTGGCAATTTTGGCCTCCTGAATCCCATGAAATCCTTACGTGAACATACCCACATTTTACTAATTCTTACGGCGGCAAAAGATGATGAGAGCGGCCATGTTCTTGTAATTACCCGACATGCTTTGCAAACTCTGACCTATGTGCTTAGGGCCGAACAAAAAGATTTTCACTGATTTCAAAGCATCTACAAGTATTTAGACAATGGTTTGAATTGGTGCTATTGAAATGCATTATTGCATATCATTGACCGTACAAACCTAATAATGGCGGCGTCCAGTGTTCGCGTGAATAGTGGTATATCCGATAGAGTTTTCACATATTTCTTCCAAAGCAGAAATCTGAGTCGGAGTAATGTTACATATAATAAACAAGCATATTACGATGTATAAAGTAGGATAAACTCTATTCTTGAGTTGCATTGCCCTTTAACATGAACCCGTTATCTTCATGATGTCCATAATTGATTTTGACGTAATCTGAAGATGCCTTAATCGGTTTCTTTTCGGTAGTTACTCTATTTGTAGCGAATCGGTAGTAAAGTTAGATTTGTATTGGACTGTTAGATGACTTGCAACAAACTATTATATCAACATGGCGGCTGAGATCGCATTCATCTACATCTTCTTTACTCATTAATAGTAATATGTGCACGGTGATCACAAAAAAAGGTCCCTAAACTGAATAACTATTTTTTAAAAAAGAAAACAAAACAGACTATAGTATATTTATGTCAAACTCAGAATATAATTATGAAGTAAAATGAATCAATTAATGACAAAATTAAAACTATTCAAATATATGAATGTCCCCTGGCAATCTATCACTCTGCTAAATAGTTCATGTTTGCCTCTCTTCCGCACCACGGCTATTTTGTTAGCAGTAAGTCAGTACGTGGTGTAAACATAGCATGATTTGACTGACTGGGATTTTGTTAATTTTTGTTGTATTTATTCATTTTTTACTTATTTATTTGTATTTATTATTATTATTATTTTGATCCCTTTAGCAGCTCACTGGGGAAGCCAAACTGTGAGCTGTAGGAGAAAGTGTGAAAAGGAACAAATATACATGTAGTAACAAGTTATGTGAAAGTAAGTCAGACCGAGATGTCGGTAAAAGAAAGAAACCATTTTTGGTTGCCAATTGCCCGGTCCTTACCAGTACCAGTGAAGGGATCTGAATCAGCGGGTAACGCCTGATCGCCGAGCGTCAGCACCAAAGCCGTGACGACCGAGGCGCCGATCGACAGCGCGACCACGAGGCCGAAAGCCAACCAGTGCGAAGACGTGCAACCGCTCGATGACGACTTCTCTCCCGGCATCAGCTCGCTTTCCGTCATGTACATCTGGTTCGTCTTCCCGCTCTCGTTCGTCGTCGATGTTTCTTGCATGACCGTCATCTTGAATTCGTTTTGTCGTGTTTTCAACCAATAATAGTCTTAATTTTCTGGCAAAGCGATGATCAACGAATAATAACGATTAAACGCCACTTTTTGGAAACCTAAACGATGAGCAGCAAGGTACAGAAGATCAAAAATTCGACCCTTTATCACGAGTTTGCTGTAAATAATAGTAATAATAATGATACTAAAGCATCATTGCGACGATTATTGTTGACTATAGATTAGACTTCTTGCAATTATATATCAGAGAGCGCGCGCATCACCAAGGTTGATAAGGTGCACCTCGGTCAATGTTGGTGGACATGCTCTAAATCTCAACACTACACCATGCACTGCCATGCAAGTATTCTCTTTGGTTCTGAATCAGATTATAATGATGCTTGCCTTATATATTAACGCCAGAGATAGCCAGCGGTATGGCAAGGAATTTTGCATCGGGGGGGGGGGGGGGGGGGGGGGGTTCCAACCTGTGAGCGCGTATAAGCGCGAGCCGCTGTGGGCGGCAAAGTTCTGTCTTGGGTCCTCTGGCGGGGGCGGAGCCCCTGGTAGCTTTTGGATTTCAGTTATTCAAAGCCCCCAAATTAAAGCTAACAAGCAACACACACAAAAAAGAAGACAACTAAAACACAAGCCTAAGGAGAGTGGGGAGGGGGGGGGGGGGGGGGGGGGGGCTTGGGCCCACGCAAGAACCCCCTGCCCCCGCCATTATATATATAGCGACCTATTAATTACGATTTACAATGCTCCACTCTGGACCCGCCCATATGTAGTGCTCCCAGGGGTAAACATCGTGATCGATTAACTTTGTCAAGTTCAAGCAAACTCATTTGGAGCTTTTACATTTATCTTGTACCTTAATGTACCTTGTTTAGTTGGGTTTTTTTGGCTTATGGTAACAGAATAATGAAATTGGTTTCGAATGTTCGAATGTCGCCCTCATTGTGAAGATAGATATGATTGAATTGGAAAGCATTCCGGAACGCCCTTCTATTGTAGTCAAAATCAATGGCCAGTAGGTGATAAAATCTGACTTAAAGGACACTGAAACTATGGCTTTCGGCTACTATTATCATTTAGAGGGTGAACAGACATTTCATTTGATACATGACTTGGCAATGTTGGCCTACTGGATCCCATGAAATCCTTCTGTGAACATACCCAAATTTTACTAATTTTTACGGCGGCAAAAGGTGATGGGAGCGGCCATGTTCGTGTAACTAACCGAACAAAAATAATTATAGAAAATCTTTTCACCGATTTGCAGACTCATCAAAGCGCCCACGTATTTAAACAATGGTTTGGTGCTGTGAAAACTAGTTAAGTGCAGGAGTGCATCATTGATCGATCACAGTGGTGTCCGCACTAACGTAACAATGGCGGCATCCAGCATTCGCGTGAATAGTGGTGTACCTGATTGAGTTTGCACATAATTTCTTCCAAAGCAGAGATCCGAGTCGGGGTAATGTTATGCGAAATAAACAAGCATATTACGATGTATAAAGTAGGATAAACTCTATTCGATAGCGTTGCATTGGCCTTTAAACTTTCCCCTGTTGATGAGACGTGCATATTTCATTCAGAAAGATCTTACGATGATATAGGTGTATGACTGAAGTGTCAATTATCACTTTTCGAGAAAAGACACTCACAATTCGTTTCAAAAAGTGTAACCAGATAGGCTACATATTAATGGCATTCAGATAACAATAACATTGATAACAGTAATACACGTTTTCTACCCCGTTTCGTTCGTTCCTATATTATGTTGGTAGGAGAAAACTTAAAATCGATGTCCTCTAATAATCCTTATATCATGGACAGATTTGTTTTGCAATTTCTCATGACTTTCCTGTTTTCTTAGCGTGAAAATGCGATACCGAACTTCTAAGTAGGCTAGATAATTTGTAGTCCGATTAAAGGGATAGTTGAGTTTTGGTAGAGAGGGCGCTAGACTACTTATTTTTTTGTGAGGTAATGAAAAACTGAGTGTAAATTTTGAAAGAGCATAATATTTAAATAATAAAATCATCTTTGTTTGATCAAAATCGGTTCAGAGACGGCTGAAATATCCATAAATATAACAATTTGTAATAAACCTGGGGCCCCAGGTTTATTAGAGAATTTTGAACCAGCCGTTAAAAATTCAAAAAAATGCTTCCTCTTTTCAAAAAGTTACAAAATAGGTATTTAAATAGTTGTTGGTTATTTCTCTATCTAATCACTATTTCAACAAAGCATCACATGCACAATATTTTATTCAAAATGGTTGAAACCGATGAGTGTTTAGAGAGCGCCCTCTTACGTTTCAACGGCTCTTTTTGAATGATAACATGATCTCTACTACGTCATTTGTAATTTTGTGTTCCTTTCTAGTTATAACTATTAGTTTGTAATGTAATGATGCAGGTTTTGGTTACTAAAATTCAGTTTCACCAAAACTGTACTCTCCTTACCAGAACTCAACTTTCCCTTTAAGTATGGATCCGACCTAAGAATTAAAGGGATATAATAATAATAATAATACTTATTATTAATATTAATAATAATAATAACAATAATAATAATACGTTTGATTTATATAGCGCCTAATATGATACAATATAATCTTTAAGTGCTAGAAACATTGTCAAAATCCCCAAATCTTCCTTATAACTTTAGTGGTTCATTCACACCTTGGTGTATTCGCATTACCACTATAAGTATGGGGCATTTTTCGCTCATAATAATTTCCCTTTTGTTAGAAAATATTTATGATTGAAGTGTTTGGATATTTCATTATCGACTGGAAATCTATAACTGGGTACACAGTCAGTGCAATAAGCCTAAAATCGCATACCACTTTGCCTTTTCGCTCTCTTCTCGGCTATATAACATCCATTTAACGTGAAACCTTCACATATTAATTAGTGGACATATCAGATCACAAAACTACACATTATTTCAACCATTCATCACTTTCTGTAAATGTTAACCACGTTACTAGATCCCTTTCATATGTTGCCCCTAATATAAATATTTGGGGGTATCTCTCTATTTACCATGAACCCGTTATCTTCATGATGTCCATAATTGATTTTGACGTAATCTGAAGATGCCTCAATCGGTTTCTTTTCGGTAGTTACTCTATTTGTAGCGATTCGGTAGTAGAGTTTGATTTGTATTGGACTGTTGGATGACTTGTAACAAACTTTTATATCAACATGGCGGCTGAGTTCGCATTCATCTACATCTTCTTTACTCATTACTATATGTGCAATGTGATCGCATAAAAAAGGTCCCTAAACTGAATAACTAATTTTTTTTGAAAAAAAACAAAACACTATAGTATATTTATGTCAAACTTAGAATATAATTATGAAGTAAAATGAATCAATTAATGAAAACAAAAAAACTATTCAAATAGATGAATGTCCCCTGGCAATCTATCACTCTGCTAAAAGTAGTGAAGTGTGATGTCATAAATGATGTCATAAACATTTATTTTAGAATTTTCAAATTTGGACTTCATTTTCATAAAGAGCATAGCAAATAATGTCCAAATGCCGAAAATCAAAGGAATAGGTTCCGTATTGGCTGAGATATGCCCATCCGAATGATTTTGTGTGTCAATGGGCAATCAGTGTTATAGTGCACTGGTTCATACATTTATGAACCAGTGCACTATAACACTGATTGCCCATTGAAGTAAAATTCATTCGGATGGGCATATCTCAGCCAATACATAACCTATTCCTTTGATTTTCGGTATTTAGACATTATTTGTTATGCTCTTTGCTGTTTTTATGACGTCATGGCTTCTGTACTCTCTTCCGCACCATGACTATTTTTGTTAGTAGTACGTCAGTACGTGGTGTAAACATAGCGTGACTTGACTGACTGCATGGTGCCTTGGGATTTTGTAAATTTGTTGTTGTATTCATTTATTTACTTATTTTTTATTTTATATATATTTTTTGTTATTTATTTATTTATTTATTTATTTATTTATTTATTTATTTATTTATTTATTTATTTATTTATTTATTTATTTATTTATTTATTTATTTATTATTATTTTTTTTTTTGGGGGGGGGGGGGGGGTCACCTTACGTATTTGTATATGTTTTTCAAATTAATTCCCCTAATGTTGTTATTGTTATCTTCAAATGATTGCGGGGCACATTATTGTGAATGATTGCAACCCAGCAAAGCTATACGCCACGGATTTTGAGCATGTCTTGCAAATCTGTCTTCACTAAAGTCTAGGAGGCTGTAAGATGAAATCTAAACTTTTATAGCTAAATTGAAAAGTACCAAATTAACATAACATGCAGAATTTACTTGTATACCATTTTTGTTTGTTTGCAGTCTTGTGTTTTGGCGTTATGCCTTGTCAAATTCATGTTTGCCTCAAATTCACAACCGGAAATAATATTTGTATTATATTTTCATCAAGACTGACTGTAAACCAGGAAGCTTCTGCAAATGGAACTTTCCACCATTTTGTTACATATACTTATTTGAACTCTACATGTGCCAAACATGACAACAAAATAGAGAAATATTTTACAGATATTGAACTGTTTGAGGCCTGTTTTAGGGGTAACCTGGTATATATAGATCACTAGAACGGATTTATGATGCAAACATTTGCACAATCACACTCAGCTGTGGATCGTTTCATCTTACTCAGATATATATCCATTGTATTCTGATCGTGTAAAAATGGGTCTATGATACAAACATTTGCACGGTAATTTTTATATCGCCCTTCACATTTGTAGTGTGTACTTTTCGAATAATCTTTTTTAAACTGTGCAGTGTAACTGCCGCGCCCTTCATACACACCGAGAACAATTGATAGTGAAGTCCTTAACGATGTTAAGAGCCTCGTTAGCAAGTTTACTGTTCTAAATCAAACAATATGTATCGTAAACATAATAGAAGTAGATGAGATAATATTTGTCCTTGTATTGTACATGCAGGTATAATGCGAATAGCTTAAGGGGATAGTAGTTTTGGTTTTGAGGGCGCTTTACAAAATTATTTTTGTGTGAGGTAATGAAACCTACGTGTAAAGCTATTGTCGTCAATATACCAAAGTTGCTTTCACATTGTGTTTGATGATCTCTATAGGATCAATATCCTTTTACTTCACATGACAAAAGGTGCCATCTTGTGTTAGCAGCTGTTTTCTTTTTAAATAAATAAAACATCCTTCTAACCTAGCGATTTATATGCCTTTCTATCATTTTAGCATAGTTGAATCATAACTAGTATTTGTTATGATAACGTACACGTTTTAGTTACTAAAATTCAATTTGACCAGAACTCTACTCTCCCTTTAACCTACGTATAATGTAAACACTAAAACAAAACTCAGATTAAATACGGCTGCTGATAACGACGAGCTTTCTTAAAGTGGAGATCTATTGATTATAAATTGAGTCGAATTTGGTATGATTGTAAAGGTATCTTGTACTTTACAAGCCTCGAGCAATTCGGAATTTTAAAAATTTAATATGAGTTGACGAATCGAAATTGAAAATGAGAAAATATCGATTGCGCATGCGCGATCGCCACTGCATATATCTCGTTTACGTGCATTTAATGTTTACAACCACATCGCTCGCTCGTTTATGTAATGCCGCTCCCCGAAAGCCAAGTAATATATTGGCTAATACATCGTTGCTTGTTGTGAACACACTGTGAAATTGCTGAGATTCACAGTGTGAGTGCACTATTTTTACACACTGTGAACGCAAGTAATTTCACACTGTGGCGATAGTTCCCTCACAGTGTGTCCTCAGTGTGTTAACAGTGTGTTCACAATGAGCGTTTGTTTTCACACTGTGAAAACGCTCGAATTTAACATTGTGGTCCACACTGTGAAACACAGTGTGTTCACACTGTGTTCACACCGTGGCACCCTGTGTTCTTTCCGGTATGGATATTCCAGCGCTATTTGGCTAAACAATTTAATATCGTGCAAGTTATCTCTAATGGTGTTTCTTTTCAAACTTAATGTTGAAGGCCGGTGTGGTCGCGGATTTGATCCGGCCGCGGCATCAGTCCGGGCAGTGCAATATAGGGAGATTGCTGCTAACTTTAATTTCATAGTTTTAGCCACCAAATTTAACCAAAGCCACTAAATTTAACTATAGCCACCAAAACTCATCATAGCCACCAAATTTAACATACTGTATATATCCACCATATTTAGGGTTAGGTTTATGGTTAGTTTTGTTCGCAACCATATTTTTGAAAACTGAAGTTAGCAAGCAAAACTAATATATCGGCAAGCCGGACAAAATCCGCGCGCGGATCTTGTCCGTCCTGACTTATTCCGCGGCCGGACTTTTTCCGCTCCCACACCGGGGACCGTATGTAGCTTTTCACTTTACAAGTCCAATATTATGAATATCCGTGTGTGAATTATGTCAAGGCGACTGTTTATTGCAACGTTAATCACGGTTTTGTGATTTTCCATACTGTGTATCATGATTCCATTTCGTGCTTCACGGCAAATAATGGTTTCGTGGCTCTTTCGATCAAAGTTCAAGCGCATCAACAGCAAAGTTTGTGTGTGTGTGTGTGTGAGAGGGGGTGAGGGGGGGGGGGGGGGGGGGGGGGGGGGAGGCATCATTAAGAAGTGAAGCGACCGAACGGAATTGGGTGTGGGAGGGGAACTGAATATACATGGTCGATCAATGATCGCAATTTAGTGGAAATTATTTTAAAGCTTTATATTCAAAATTCATATAAAAATGATTTAAATTGATTGAAACGAATGATTTTATTTCCTAGTTGTTTTGATAAATTCGTATATTATATCATAATATCACGCTAATATTCAATATGTTCAACTTCATTTAATAGCTAATTACATAGCTAGCTATTCAACTGAGGAGGCAGGTTTGTAACTCGATTCGATTGTTATGCAGTGGATACTTGATAGGACCGCGGTTATGATAGGAATATGACTAGGACCCCGTTGCAGAAAGAGATACAATCGATTGTAAGTTACGATTGATCGTAAGTCAGAAGATTTACGCGTTTCAACCAATCAGATTTGCGCATCTAGAACACGTGATCTGACTTACGATTAATTGCAACTTACAATCGATTGCATCTCTTTCTGCAACGGGGCCCTGGATAAGCAATAGAGAAAATAGTCTTTATATTCGTGACAACATCATGATCATCAAAGATGAACACAATCTGTAAATACAATTATGTTTTCCATAACAAGCTGGATAAAAGTTGGTAAATCATTCAAATTGGTGCTAATGAGGGCCCCTTAGTAAATGGTCATGCTTATACCCTAGGCTACTTTCAAATGGTGCTCGTTGGGCACCATAAAGGGTTCTGCTATTGTGGCAAGCTCGGGCACCCTTTAAATTCTGAATATCACCCGTTGTTCCTAGTGTGTAACGGACAAATTTGTATCGTCACCACCATGACTAGCGAGGGCCACTATCAAAGACGCAGTGGCAAACTAAGCGCGCGAATATATTTTTTTTTACCAGTTGTTTCTGACATCAATACGCTGAAATTTGTTTTTCTCTAAAAGCCAACTCCTTTTCCATATCTACTTTACGCTCATTGCCATTCTTTTAGCTAATGACGATGCCAAATTCGGTCAAATCCACAATTGTCGTCACCTGACGAACGGTCGTGAACGTGGAGTGAACGTCGGCATGACGTCAGCCTGTACCTTTCAACGTTCTAGAACTACACTCGAAACAAAACCAAACCAAACAAGACTAATTGAGGTAAACATATCTTTAGTCAAGCTATAACCGGTCGAACAAATATACTCATCATAAACCTATCGTGCTCAAGTAGGTCGATACAATTAATGCAATGCCTCAAGAGGCGAGTAAATATTCTCGATGATTTTACGAGCGCAATTTTAATATTTTATAGTCAAATCAGATAACACAATAATCAATTCGTTATGCAGTTTCTTCTTGTCACGCGCAGTGTTCGTCTATGGACCATGTACATGGTGTATAAAGCACGAGTGCTACGAATGTCACATTGTCTTACGAACGTGATCATGAAAATGTATAACACACATCTGCTTTCACTGACCTTAGGTTGTTAGCATTTGTTAACAAATACAACTGTAAAACATTTACGACTTTCATATTATTCAATCAATATATTGATATGAGTTATATTTTGGAAATACCATTTGGTTCATTGACTCGACGCTATTGATCATAATTTCAATGACTGTGACGATGCAAACTACATTAATGTTTATTGTTGCTGTGGTAATTTATGATTTATAAACTGTACTCATTTAAAGCTAACTGAAAGCAATGACCCCATATTTGCGGCCTGTCGAGTACGTTACCAACTAATCATATCCCCTTTATTTAACACAAAAACGGGTAAAAATTTGCATCATACTGAACCACAATGTCTGCATTTCGTGTGTACATTAACCCAAATACCTCCTTTTAAAGACATATAGTACATATATACAATATATAATATGTGGCCCTTCACAAAAAGTGTTCCATTTTTCGAATTTAGCGAAAATTCTCATTAAATGTGTATATCCTTTTCTCTCACTACTACGAACAGGCGCGCCGGAAGCAGTTTTGGATTGGGGGGGGCAAAACCCTACGATTTATGTCTTTAGGGGCTCATGCCCAACCGCACTCACAGGCAGTGGCGTAGCGACGGGGGGGGGGGGGGGCAGGGGCGGATCTAGCTTTTTGCTAAGGGGGAGGGGGTTTGACCCAATGACGATGCGGAGCATCGTCCAGCGGCAATTTTGTTTTTTGCTATTTTGAACCCCCCTAAGTGATTTTTTTTTCACCTTTTTTCACTTTCGTCCACGAGCCGTGAATTATTTTCGCTATTTTGAACCCCCCCCCCCCGTAGGTGATTTTTTTCACTTTTTGTTTAACTTTTTTCACGGATACATTTTCACTTGGCAGCCCAAGGGGGGGGGGGGGTTAAACCCCCTAACCCCACTGGGGGGGAGGGGAGGGCACCCCCCAATAATTTGGAAAAACAATAGAAAACATAAGGGGACATTTTGTTGAAAAATAAAGAAATACATAAGGTGTGCCCCCCCCCCAATAATTTTGCGTAGACCACGCTACGCCACTGCTCAAAGGGTTGCCATCTTCGAGTCAGAGGTGACATTGTGAGGATAAAGCGACTAATTAGCACGAGGGAGCAAAGTAACTGAGCGGTGTCCCCCTCCCATGGTAGGGAGCGTTTGCATTTTGGGACTTGCAATCGGGTGCATAAAAACATGATCCAACAACATAGCATACAGCCCAAAATGAGCCCTGAGGGAGCGAAGCGACCGAGGGCTGGGGCCGAGCCAGAGGGGGTGGGTTTGGGAGGGGGTATCCCTCTCCCACGGAGAAGATTTTGCATATATACTTTAAATGGTGCACGTCACATAAGCAGCCAGAGCAATGCCAGCCTATACATTGGAACTACGTGGCCCGGTATACAGAAAGAAAAACTCAATATGCTCACCCCAGACCATACGCAAGTTACTCAACAAACTGAGATAATCTGTTAACGCGCGAAGCGCGCAGCGAAAATTGAAAGTGGATGATTGTATACATTACTTTTTTAACGTTATAATTAACAAGTCTTAGCTCATATACAACTAATGTTTTCTTTTCCACTCGTATACAGATACACAAAAAAAATCTATATCCTTCCCTAAAACCTGGGGGGGATGATTGTACATGTCATCCCCCCCCCCCACCTTGTGAGGTGGGGGGATGCATCCCCCTCATCCCCCCCGTTGTCTACGCCCCTGCCCCAATCCCCCTCCCGAAAGGGTATGACGCAACTCGAAATTGGCATTCAAATTGTTGAGCACATCATCTTTAGAAGATATTTTGCTTTTCACTTTAAATTTAGTGAACCTATTTCACGTAGTTAATATTTGTTCATCTTGGAGTGAAATTGTCGTCTTGTAATTAAATGTTCGTGGCGTCAGCATAGTTTTTTTTTTTATAATATACTATAGTGAACAATAGTCCACAAGGCGAGACATATAGACACTTGTACTGCACTACCTAAGACATCCTCATGGGCCAATCAATGGTTCACAGCAGCTTAAGAAGTTTGTGTAAGGTCAGGTGACTGACAACATTGTCAACATCTAAGGAAGGTAAGCGATTACCCACTTCATCTTACATCCATCAAAATTTAGATAGCGAAAAGGTTTGTTGAAAATGTATGGTGAAAGGTGATGCTAGTGTATTAAAGGGAATGTCCGCCTTTTGCAAGCCAAATTTCAAAATTTGCGAGGTTATTGTCTTATGTGAAAGAAAATGTCAGTTAACAGCTTGCCTGAAAATATTAGGGCTTAAAATCTCATTTCCGTTCAGTTAAAAAACCTCAAAATAATAAAAGCGTCAGACCGTCGTTTATAATGCATTACGAGTCTTCCCCCGTGTAAAATGTGGCTCACAATATATGCCGGCGCATTACGGGGAGCCCACTCACCCCCCCCCCCCCCCCCGTGGCTGTGCGTGAACCGTCCACATATTGTGATCGAACAACGGCGTAAGCGAATACTAAACAAAAGTAAAACTGATTGTAGCCTCCCACGGGGAAGATTTTGCATAAATATACTTGAAATGGTGCAATCTGGTGCATAAAACATAAACAATATGCCACATTTGTTTGATCCAACATCATAGTATATATATACTATAGTGCAATTTGGTGCACGTCACACAAACAGCCAGAGCAATAACAGTCGACACATGAACTACGTGGACCGGTACAGAAAAACCCACCGCAGACGTACCATACGCAAGTTACACAACAAACTGAGATTATATATTTGCGCGCGAAGCGCCCAGCGAAAACTTTAAATGGATGTATAACTTAGATTCTAAATGTTATAATTAACAAGTATTGGCTGATACATACCATGTTTTCTTTTCCTTTTTCTTTCTTTTTTTTTTTTTTTTGAGGGGGGGGGGGGGCTTTTTTGGGGGGCAAAAACGCGTTTTGCCCCCCCACTTTTTGGATTGGGGGGGGCGGCCGCCCCCCCCTGCCCCCCACTTCCGGCGCCTATGACTACGAACACATTTATTCTGCGTTGGGAGCCACGGTAGAGCATAAATACCGATTGTCTACATTAGATAATATCATTTGACAAAGTGTTGCAGCAGCACACGAAACGTCATGATCTTTTAGATTCCTAGTTTGACCATACATTGCGAGACAAACGAATATCACTAGCGATATTATTTCCGATCCAACACATTTATAGTATATTATTTTTCCTTTTCCGCGTATATTGTTTGCTTGCGAGCACGTGCACAAATTGACCTCCTTTTTTGCGAAATTGTGAACAATCAGGTGTAAACCCGACCAATGTGAAGCCATCGACAACCCACAGGGAGTGTACGAGTCATGCTCATGCAATATTTACGCCTAAGCTATTTTACACGCGACAGATTCCGAAAGGCGCTATTCCATTCTTTTTTCAACTTTGGAGAAAAGCAGGTTTCTTTGTCTAATTGTGTAATGCAGATCCCAATGGAAATTTGTATGAACATTATTTAACGTTCCATATTTTGAATTTGAATTTGTGATTTTGTTCTTAAAAATTCTAATTTCTAGATACGGTAGCTACGTAATTAATGTACTGATATGGCAAATTTAATCTTCATGGAAATTTGATTTAGCGCCTTTTGCAATTAACCCGTCCGTATGGCAAGCCGTTTTAACATTTATTCCTATTTCTTGATATCAAGAATTCTATTTTTTGATATCAAGAATTCTATTTTTTGATATCAAGAATTCTATTTTTTGATATCAAGAATTCTATTTTTTGATATCAAGAATTCAATTCTTGATATCAAGAATTCCATTCTTGATATCAAGAAATAGGAATAAATGTTAAAACGGCTTGCCATACGTCCGTTTGTTTACATTATCTGACTCGGTAACACTCAGTACACATGTCCGGGAGCTGAACCCATTATAACAAAATGCTGATTTCGGAAATTCTGAAAACCAACAAGTGCCCTTCGTTTTTTTTTGATATCAAGAATTATATTTTTTGATATCAAGAATTCTATTTTTTGATATCAAGAATTCTATTTTTTGATATCAAGAATTCAATTCTTGATATCAAGAATTCTATTTTTTGATATCAAGAATTCTATTTTTTGATATCAAGAATTCAATTCTTGATATCAAGAATGCATTTCTTGATATCAAGAATTCAATTCTTGATAACAAGAATTGCCATTTGTTAACAACAGGAAATCATTTCTTGATATCAAGAATTCAATTTTTGATATCACGAATTCAGTTTTTGATATCAAGAATTCAGTTCTTGATATCAAAAAATAGAATTCTTGATATCAAGAATTCAATTCTTGATATCAAAAAATAGAATTCTTGATATCAAGAATTCAATTCTTGATATCAAAAATTCCATTCTTGATATCAAGAATTCGATTTCTTGATATCAAGAATTCATATCTTGATATCAAGAATTCCATTCTTGATATCAAGAAATAGGAATAAATGTTAAAACGGCTTGCCATACGTCCGTTTGTTTACATTATCTGACTCGGTAACACTCAGTACACATGTCCGGGAGCTGAACCCATTATAACAAAATGCTGATTTCGGAAATTCTGAAAGCCAACAAGTGCCCTTCGTTTTTATTTGTTCTAATCTTAACAATTACACCAACAATAATGAGATCAGTACAAACTTTGATGCCGATCATGCAAAAGCGGATGGTTATATAATTAAGAATGGACGTAATGATAATCAATGTGATGATAAACCTAATTGAAACAACCATGATAATGGTAATACTCATGATAATGACAGAAATACTGCTAACAGGAGAACAATCCGGATCAAGCACTATCACGGTCCACGGCAGATGTCAAATCAACCTACATCAACTACCACAATAAAGAACAACATGAATGTGAAACGTACAAAATATAATACGTATCACCTGATAATGACAGAGCTACTGAAATTGGTAGAACTATCATGAGAGAAAACCCTACCACCACTGCAAATGTAGAACAACATACATCAACGGCAGCAACACCAACGACAAAAACATCAACCAGCAACAACAACAACCATAACAACATCAGTACAACAACAACAACAACAACAACAATATCAACAACGATATTATTATTATCATAACTCACTACCTCCACCGCTGCCTCCAGTTCCAGGTGTTTTGTTTGGTGACATGAGCGTTCGTAGCAGGCGCAGGTGGCCGGGTGGCAGTTGCTAAATCGGTAACAACATACATACTAGCAAAAATATTTGAAGAAAACGTTCAGATATTCACAATAACTTACCGCCTCCTCCAGTTCCAGGTTTCTTGGTGGCAGGTACAGGTGGGGTAGTGGTTTTTGGACCGGTACCTGGTTTAGTGGTCGGTGGACGAGCATGAGGAGTGGTTGACGGTGATGGCGTCGTGGTCGTGGTCGGGCCCGTGGGCGGCGGTGGGGCGTCTGTTGGTTGATAACGGATGTACATTATTATAAGTGGCAACAAAGCAAGTACGTTTATTCAAAACAATGACTTATCCATCACACATATTGCAATTTACTTAAAGGTATGGTGACAAGAAAACTGCCTCAAAATTGGGTTTTACTGTATCTAAGGTAGATTTTCATGAAGATTACTAATACAAACATATTTTCCTCGTGGGAAAACCCGGTAAAATAAAAAAATCAACTTGTAAATTCTCTTTCGGAACCCCCGTAAAAAAACTGAGTCCCGGGCGAACAAAAAATGACGTCATCTTTGTGACGTCACCGGCAGGCAATCGCAGTTTAGCTCGGTCATAGACGTACACGTTGAGTACAATACTCACGTTGACACAGAGATATTATTTCCATTTGTTTCAATATTTGCAAACATTTGTTCAGGTTTATATCATGGGACGATATACACTCAGATGTGTAGCTGCATCCTGCTACAATTCATTTCTTAGCAATTCTTAAGCATTTTCAGTAAAACCTCAATTTACAAGCAAAAACGAGTTTGTTTTACAAGCAAGTCATAGGCTCTGCATGTAAACAATGCACATTCCTCCGCGTTGCGGTCTGCATGTGAAGTCATGAATCGGGTGACACGTGCGCACATTTCCGCTCTGCTATAAATGACTTTTTTTAGGAGCATGGAACGCCGATGCGTAATAAAGCATAAAAAGTTGCATGAAATTTACCTTTTTTTCCGAACTTAAGGATTTCTTTGAAAAAAAGAGTGTGGTATATCAATAAAGGCACATATTTAAAGCTATAAACCTGAATCAAAGCCGGGATTGCACCCCTCCTTTAAATGATCGTTGGACGAGTGGTTGTATAGAATATTGCGTCGTCAACGTAGGCGAGTTCGTGGGCTCACTAAAATTAAATAATGTTCAAAGGGCGTTGGACGTATGGGTGTACATAATTACGTTCAGTAAAACACAGTTACCTTTATAAGTTTTTCAACCATACTATAATGATTGATGGACGCCTGGTTTTATTAATTGAATAGGCATTGTTTTAGGAAAGGCTATCATGCAGATATATAAGATTTATAACGGGAATGTATCAAAACAAAAATACACCATCCAAATCAATCAATCAATCAATCAATCAATCAATCAATCAATCAATCAATCAATCAATCAATCAATCAATCAATCAATCAATAATTTAATCAATTAATCACTCAAGCAATCAATCAATCATTCAATCCATCAATCAATTAACCAATCAATCAATCAATCAATCAATCAAGCAATTAATCAAACAATCAACCAATCAGTCAATCAAGTAATCAATCAATCAGTCAAACAATAAATCAATCAATACACCATCACAACAATCGTTTACCTTTGTTTAATGATTGTAGTCTGTGGCTTCCAAAGCTTCGGGAATAGTATACCTTCCGTGATCATCATCATCAATTGACCAATTAATCAATCAATCAATCAATCAATCAATCAATCAATCAATCAATCAATCAATAACAAAATTAATCAATCAATCAAACAATCAATCAATTAATCAATTATTCAGTCAAACAATCAATCAATCAATCATTCAATCAATCAATCAATCAATCAATCAATCAATCAAACAATTAATCAAACAATCAATCAATCAATTCATCATCACAACAATCGATCACCATGATCACATGATCATTATCACCATCATCACAGTATTCATTTTAGTCCCCACCATCTACCTTTGTTTACTGATTGTAGTCTGTGGCTGCCAAAGCTTCGGGAATAGTACACCTTCCGTGATCATCATCATCTTTATCGTCGTAATCGTCATCATACAACCACTACCATCATCATCATCATCATCATCATCATCATCATCATCACCACCATCACCATCATCACCATCATCACCATCATCAACATCAGCATCATCATCATCATCATCATAATCATCGTCGTCATCATCGTGGTTGTCGTCATAATTTACCACCACCACCACCGTGGCATCATCATTCGTGCCTGCATGCTTACCGGTCCATGACTGTTCAATCTCCTGCAATCCCCCGCCGTTGTACATAACAAGGTACCAGTAGTTGACCACATCTCCGAGCACCAAGCTCACCTGGGTGTTCTCATGCACCCAATAGTCACCTGGCGTAGGGGGAAACAATGTCCAAAGGATGATAATGATACAAAATAATAATATGTAACATTATATAGCGCTTAATACAGGTTTTCTAAGCGCTGTTATTTCATGACCAAGGTAATCAGGTATATTTCAAACCCGCGCAATCTTCTGCACCATCTCAACTCCCTTCGGAGCATACTAACCCACAATACCTAGGGCGCTAACGAGATCTGATGATCTCTTTAGCGGCATTGATATTTGTAACTGATTAAACTCATTTTAATGCAATATATATTGTGTCAAATGGGGATGGTAAACATGGTAAAGTAGGGGTAAAATTATGTGTATTTAATTTAACTAGGCCGTTTTCGTTCGCCAGTTAAAAGCCAAATGAATATAAGTTGATATAATTTCACCGCCTGTTCACCCTTCTCTGCCGGGGTGAGTACCTGTAGCCTAACGCACAAACAGCTCCTATGACACGTGGCTTTGGCTTTTGCACGCAGCGTACATGCGGTTGAATTGAAGCGTAGGTGCTTGATATTTTTAAATTTGTATTGCTCAAATAGCCTATTTGTAAAGCGCTTAGAGATGATTATCAATCATATTAGGCGCTATATAAATCGAGTATATTATTATTATTATTATTATTTCAAAGCAGTTTTCGTAAAATCTTTAAATTAACAAAATACGTTAATTTTTTTTTCAATTGTGTGTGTGTGTGGCCTTTTACCAATACTGTTATTTAGCTTTACATTTAAAACGGTTTATGTAAATGTTATCATATTTCTGGTCAGTTTCCCAATGTTTGAACTAGTTTTGTGTATGTTCGTACAGCAAACAGCTCAATTTTGAAATGATCATAATCATACAACAAACATTGACAAAAACTTCTTTATTTGTATACCAGAACAACACCCCCAGCCCATAGTCCATTCATTGTGTTTTGTATGTTTATGTCTATTTATGTCTAACTTTGACTGAACTAAACGGAAGTATCCTATCGCCTATCGATATAATTACCCTACGGTAATTAACATAATATATACAATGAAAACCTGTCTTAGTGGGCACCTGTCTACAACAGAATACCTGCATATAGCGGCAACGATAGAAAACATAGGAAAATAATGTTACTATGAAATATGTTTATACAGTATAGGTCACCTGTCTAACATGTCTAGTCTATTTTTCTTGTTTCCCCTTATACGTGGTTTGAATATGGTCAGGAATGACTTAAAGTAACTTTATTGACATGTGCAATAATTGATGAATGGTTAAGAAAATGTGTATTCCTGTGATCTGATATGTCCACTTGGTATTGTGTAAATTTCACGTGAAATGGACGTTATAATGGCGGAGTAATGAGAGAACATGCAAATTGATGTTTGCTAACTCATTAAAATAACTCGTTTCAACTTTCCAGTGGATATTTAACAATCTAAACAACTCAATCGTGAAAATCTTTTTAACGAAAGGGAATTTCGAGAAACCGAACCAGTACCATTCTTTTAGTACAATATTAGTCATACGAACACAATGAGGTGTGTGACTGAGAACTAATTGAGTTCCAAGTAAGTTTTGTGGATTTTGACAATGTTACTAGATCCTTTTAAACTCCATGCTCACCAGTTGGAGCGTTCACATCGACGTTCCATTGACCTACATTGACCCCGGTCAGAGGCTGGTTGATGCTGTAGTGGAAGGCTACCAGAGTTACACCAGGGTAGTCTATACGTAATATGAATAAACATTGGAACCAATATGAATCATATAAATACATTATATCATACAATGCATTCTAATACCTCGCAACTAATACATGCCTCGATACAACTTTAGCTCATTTTTTATGAATAAATAAGTATAACTAATATGAATAATATTTATAAACTCTACCATGAAAAATATCCATGTAGGCCTATAGAAGCGCATTATATTGCCTCACTTTCGGATATGCTTCGATAAAAGTGTAGCTCATACATATTGTACATTATAGCCACACAACTATGGCAAGACAACAAATTATTGAACATAATAATACCCCCAACAAGTAAAACGCACTAACTTGTACGATTACAGTATATAATATGGAACTATACAACTCTTATGAAGGTAATATTTGTTAGCGTTGTAAAATAAAAAAAAATAAAGTTAAGCATAGCGATAGACACCTATATATTTGCACTTTGACCCTTAGTGATCTGTTTGATAATATTCTGATGTTACATTTTACAATAATCTGTCGTTCAAAAGTACATGCTTACATGTTTTGTTAATTCGTATGTTTAGCGAAAAACTCGTAATATCAAAAACAGCTTTTATGTTAAGTGCATATACACCTTAAACGCCCTGTATTCATGATCAGTTTGCCATCAGTTTGTAAGATGTTGTTATATTCAATTATGTAAATAAAGGTAAAACAAACATTTGAAAAAAATCTTGTAACTCACCTGGATAAGCAAAACGAATTCCATTCGGAGAAAGCAACGATATCTCCGTCTGTTGGATGACATACGGTGGACGAGGAGTGGTTGACGGTCCTTCGGTCGTGGTCGTGGTCGGGCCTGTGGGCCGCGGTGGGGCAGCTGGTGGGTGATAACGGTACGGATGTACATTATCATAAGTGGCAACAAAGCAAGTACGTTTATTCAAAACAATGAATTATCATCACACATATTGCATTTTACTTGAATGGTCCGTTGGACGAGTGGTTATACAGAGCGTATAAAAAAAAACGTTACACTTTTGAAAAATTTGTCAAAATTACATTTCAAAATATTTAGAAGATTTGTTCATGTCGATAGATGCCCAATAGTCTCATCTATCAAGGGCCACTAACAAAACAAATTTTTGTTAACGCTTGGGCGAACACTAACTGTTTTTGTCCAGAGTGAGAACAATGAATAAATACTCCCATTCAAACAAATTGCTCTTTGCCAGAAAATTCCTAGACATAACTAGTGGCGTACCCAGGATTTTGTAAAGGGGGGAGGGGGTTTCTTCAGAAAGTCTGTCAGCGGGGGTGGGGGGGGGGGGGGGGGGGGGGGAGGTAGTCGTAGAAAATGTTTAAAGCCGAGACCAAGTAGCTGCATAATTTTCGAGGCCGAGACCATGTCCGGTCCACAATTTTCGAGGCCGAGACCAAGACCCAGTGGTTAATAATCCAGTAAGTGGGGGAGGGGAGGGGTGGGGGGGGGGGGGGGGGGGTAGTCTTAGAAAATATTCGTAGCCGAGACCGTGAATTTTCGACATTTTCGAGATCGAGGCCCGGTCCGGTTCACAATTTTCGAGACCGAGACCAAGACCCAGTAAGGGGGGGGGGGGGGGGGGGGGGGTAGTCGTGGATTTTTTTTTGACATTTTCGAGGCCGAGACCACAGTTTTTCGCACTTTTCGCGGTCGAGACCATCGAAAATGACGGTCGAGACCATTGACATTTGGTCTCGAGAACAGTTTAAATTTGAAAGGAGGGATTGACCCCCCATTTTAAGGTCAAAGGGGGGGGGGGTGGATTGAACCCCTCAACCCCCCCCCCCCCCCCCCTGGGTACGCCTATGATCAAAACATAATCATACATTTATGCAAAAGAGCAATTTGTTTGAATGGGATTACTTATTCAGATTGCTGGTTTAATTTTCCCTCTTCTTTCAATTTGGCTAAAGTCATTTTTCACACTCTGGACATAAACGGTCAATGGTCATCCAAGCATGAACACAAAATGTGTTTTGTTAGTGGCACTTGATAGATGAGACTATTGGGCATCTATCAACATGAACAAATCTTCTTTACATTTTGAAATGTAACTGTGTCAAATTTTTCAAAAGTGTAACGTATTTTTTTATACGCTCTGCTTCGTCGTCGTTGGTGAGTTCGTGGACTGCGTTTGTGTGACTGTTAGTTAACGGAGCTACAAGTGGCAACGTAGACAAATAGTAAAAGTGCGTTTAGTTATTTAAATATACAGTTACCTAATTATATAACATTACATTATTTTAATTTACTGGACGAGTGGTTTTTAGTCATTTTGTTGTATGCGCTTTCCTCATGTTCGTGGGCTACGTTGAAAAGGCAGTTGGTTAACGGATATACAAGCAGGAATGTGGGAACTAATGAATATAGGTAATTTTGTTGTGAGCGCTTTTCTGGGCTGGGTTGGCCCTACCTGAAAGAACACAATATGCCACAGTGTGAACACACTGTGTTTCACAGTATACACCAACGTGTTGGAGCGTTTGAACAGTGTGAACACTCCCCACACTGTGAACACAATGTAAATTGCTATGATACACAGTGTGAGCACACTATTTGACACACTGTGATCGCAGGCAATTTCACACTGTGGTGACCGTGCGCTCACAGCGTGTTCACAGTGGGTTTATAGTGGGTTCACAGTGTGATGAGTGTTCACACTGTTAAAACGCTCCAATCTAACATAGTATAGACAGTGTGTTCACACTGTGGACCACATCATCATCATCATCGTCGTCATCATCATCATTGTCGTCGTGATTGTCGTCATAATTTACCACCACCACCACGACCACCACTATCATCATTCGTGCCTGCATGCTTACCGGTTGCGTTCCATGACTGTTCAATCTCCTGCAATCCCGCGCCGTTGTACATAACAAGGTACCAGTAGTTGACAACATCTCCGACCACCAAGCTCACCTCGGTGTTCTCATGCACCCAGTAGTTACCTGGCGTAAGGGGGAAATAATGTCCAAAAGAGGATAAGGATGAACTAAAATAATATGTAACATTATGTAGCGCTTAATACAGGGTTTCTGAGCGCTGTACTATCATTACCATTGGTCATCAGGTATTATAAAGTGGGTCTAAGAATCCCAGCATTCTGATTGGTCAATTAGCGTGAAAAGTTTTTACTGATGCATTTTACTTATGCATTTTACTGATGCATGGCTCACTTTAGTTTTATTTTCGTATTTTTGTGTGCCCAATTTATAAAATAAATGCTGCACAGGCATATTTCGTGGATCGGTATAAGAAAAACCCACTCGCTGCGCTCGTAGGTTTAAATCATTCTAAAGTTAAACTCCAATTCTTACTGATCCACTCAAGCCTGTGCATCATTTGTATACAGTTCAAACCCGCACAATCTTCTGCACCATCTCGACTCCCTTCGGAGCATACTAACCCACAATGCCCAGACTGCAAAAGAGATCTGGACATTCATTTGTGTAATTGAATATTAAACTTACAATACGTATTTTGGTTATTTTGACATATGATGGTTAACATCTATATTGCACAAAATAATCGACCAATATTGTTAGAATAGTAAAAAAAGGAGTTATGTGGTAAATTCCGAACCATTACAATTTGTAAATAAAGTAAGTTGATAGTTTCACAATTTAATTGCCTGTTCACTCTTCTCCGCCGTACGCACAAACAGCTCGCAATGCAGGTGGCTGCAGAGTTTGCAAGCAGCGTACATGCCGTTGAGATGAAGGGTATGTGCTTTATATTTGGTTAAATTTGGTATTATTGATGCTCAAATAGTCCATTTCAAACAGTTTTGTAAAACCATTACATCAACAGTTTTTCGATTTTGTGTGTGAGTGGCGTTTCCAAAACTGTTACATGTACTAGCTTTTAATATTCACCTGCAAAAGATAATTACATTTACATTGACAAAGGGGTATGTTATTGTTATCCTAGGACTACTTTGTCCTTTGTTCCTTCATTTTCATTTACATTATACACACTAAGAAACAAAGTATAATTAGGATAAAAAAAAACGCTATTACAATACAGCACCATTAAGGGTGCAATTCTGCACCCCAAATTGGGATATTGGCACCATAAGGATTCATGTGTGCCTGACCCCACTTTTAGGTGCAAAATTATACCCTAAAAGGTGCTACTATGTTCAGCGTTTTGAGCCGTTAAGGGTGAAATTTTGAACCTTGATTTCTTATTGTGTATGTTTCTGGTCAGTGTCCCTATGTGTGAAATAGTTGCGTGTATTTTCGTACAGAAAACAGCTCTATTTTGTAATGATCATTAACATACAACAAACACTGAAAGCAAACTTCTTTATTGGTATTAGAGGACAACACCCCCAGCCCAGAGTCCATTCATTGTGTTTTTTTTATGTCTATGTATGTCAAGTCTAATTTTGACTGAAGTAAACTGAAGTATCATATCGATATAATTCCCCTACTACGGTAATTGAAATATGTACAATGAAAACCTGTCTATAACAGCATACCTGCCCATAGTGGCCACTAAAAGTGTTCCCCCATAAACAAACGATGTTATTATGGAACATGTCTATAAAGGCCACTTGTCTATAGCGTGTCTTATATGGCCACTTTTTTTGTTTTGCTTAAAGGGGTAGTTCAGTTTTGGTAGAGAGGGCGCTGCATAACACAATTTTTTCGTGAGGTAATGAAAAACTGAGTGTTGAATTTGAAAGAACATGCAATTTTAATGGCAGAATAAATTTAATTTGGTCAAAATCGGTTCAGAAATGGCTGAAATATTAATAAATACATCCGATAGTATTTATTTGGGCCTCAAATAAATACCATGATTTTTTGAAGAAAAAAAATAAAAATGCTTACACTTTTTAAAAAATTGTCATGCTCTCTCTATTTAATCATTATTTCAACAAAACATCACATGCATAATTTTGTATGAAAAATGGTTTAAACCAATGCCTTATTAGAGAGCGCCCGCTTGTGTTTTAATGGCGCTTTTTGAATGATAACAGGCTTTTTACTTTGTATTTTTGTATTTTTGTATACCATTCGAGCATGGTGGGGTTTATAAATATTAGTTTACTGTGCAGGTTTTGGTTACTTAAGTTCAGCCTTACCAAAACTGTCCTACCCCTTGAAATACGTGTTCACTATACACAGTTTGGACTATGGCAATGAGTGACGTAAATGGATGTAATTTATGTAGTAACTTTGTGGATATGTGTACAAACTATACCAAATGTTGATAAAAAGTGTAAATTATGTGATCCGATAGGTGACTAAGTATAATGAGGGAAAATTCACAGTGATTATCATTAACTCATTGCACGGAG